>VXBZ01004389.1:136971-148012 GCA_013399135.1 Heliornis fulica | reverse complement strand
CAGCACTGGCCCGCGATGGCACCAGCGGAGCCTCGGCGGTTCGGCGGGGGGCGACGCGCTGGAGGGCGGCGGCGGCGGTGAAGACGCTGGCGGAGGGGCGGATGCCGGCGGGACCGGACCGGTCATGACAGCGCTGACACCGCTGCTCGTCCCGGAGCATTTCCCCAACGTCCCTCTCATCGCCGTGACGCGTAACCCCGTCTTCCCGCGCTTCATCAAGATCATCGAGGTGAGGCGCCGCCTCGCCCGGGACCCCGCGGGCCGTTCCCCTACCGGGGCTCTCCTCGCCGCCGAGAGCCGCCGGAACCGCGGGGCGGGCGGTGGCTCCGGGGCGGTTTCGCCGGTGGCTGCCCGGGGCCNGCCCATGAGGGGGTCGTCGGTCCTTGAGCCGGGGCCGCGGAACCGCCCTTGGCCGTGCTCACAGGGCAGCAGGTTGTCCCCCAGCGCCGCGCTGCCTTCCCGGCTGAGGCCGTGCCTTTGTAGGCGCCTTTACTCATAACTGTGTAACCCTCCACGGCCTCCTGCTCCGTGGAGTGCCCTGGCCTGTCAGAATATAACGCTTTCCCTTGGGGCGGCTTCGGGTTTGCCGACTATTGCATCAGACCCAGAAGCGCCGCTTCTAACGGGACCGGTGGTGATTCACGTTCTCCGTGTTCCTGTGCTGGAGGTTAAACCAGTGCGGCCTTGGGTCAGTTCTGTGGATTTCTGGCGTAGCACCGAGAGGAATGTTTGGGAAGGCGGTAAACCAGGCTGCGAGGAGAAAGCTGAGAGACAGGGATGGTGATCTTGGTGGTTTGGAGCGTGGTCTTCCCCCCCCCCGCCCCTCTGTGTGTGTTTTAAGAGGTGTAAATTCTCCCTTTGGTATGTGCTGTGAACTCACAGGCCAGAAATACATTTTTCTCTTGAAATATAACTGGTTTGGAACAAGGACCTGTGGTTTTGCTCCTCACTGGCAGTTACCAATCTGTTTTGTGGAGTAAATGTAACAAAATGTTGGTTTCCTGTTGCTGTAGAGTTATTTATCATAATGTTATTTATCATAATGTTATTTCTCCTGTACTATTTTTCTGCAGCTTTTAGTGTCTATATAGATGTGTTGGGGGAAGGAGAAGATATTTTCATGATCCTAAGGTGTGAAATCATATGATGCTCTTGTACATAAAGTCATTCATTTCAGTGCATAGGTCAACAGTATCTTACATTATGATAATTTTAAAATGCTCATCCTACAAATTCACTGTGCTGCCATTTAATATTTTATTTCCTGACAATGAGAAATCTCTACAAACATAGAATTACTGATTTTCTTCTTTTTCTTTTCTGTTTCTGTGACACTGGCAAGCATAGCTTTGGTAGACATTGTGCAGAATTAAAACAGATGTGCTGAGATTAGAATAGACCAACAGCAGCAGTGCTCATGCTGCTCTGTCAGGACCATGTTGCTTATCATCAAAAGTGTTGGGTGCTGCAGCTTAGGTCCATCACTCTGAAGGAGTGCTGAGTGGTCAGCAGTGTGGCTTCATGCAACAGCGAAATCCAGGAGGTATTTTCTTAGTCCCTGAGGGTTCAGCCTGCTGTGATAACAATTACAGTAGTGCTGGGAGATCTGCTGGGGACAGATGTGTGACTTCCAGAGAGTGGAGGACAGTAAGACAGTACAGCCTGAGGAAATGTTGTTTGGGACTCAAAACAGGGACTCAGGTGGTGGGTGGTGGAGAGCAGTTGGAGAGGACTTTCTTGAGGAGGATTTAAACTAGAGAGAGTAGCCAGAATTCAGGCAGATGATGGGGAAGATCAGACTGGCTCACCAGTAGGAGCAGAGAGCTGAGGCATACAGGTATGGAAGTGGAAGGGAATGGTGAGAGCACAGAAGCTTTCAGAGTGTTGTGATGAAGAGATTTCTTGCTTGTAAGACTTGTTTCTCCTTCTGCCTTCGAGCTTTCTCTTAATACACTTTCATATTACTGTTCCTTAATGAGGGCAAAGCCAGAAGAGTCTGAGATTAGACTTCATCATTCAGTCACAGTGTTTCACTGTACCTGGTCTTACACAATGAGGATGCAAAGCTTATGGAAAATCCACCTCCAACTTCATACCTGTCCTTGTCCTAGGTAAAAAATAAGAAGCTGGTTGAGCTGCTGAGGAGGAAAGTTCGTCTTGCCCAACCTTATGCTGGTGTCTTTCTTAAGAAAGATGATAAGTAAGTTGGTTTTCTTCATCTTTTAAAGAATGTGAAAATAAGCTGTTTCTGTGACTAGGCTGGATTTACATTAAAAGCTGATCTGAAATTTCCTGTGTTGGACAGTGTTACAGAAGTTGTCTTACTACAGCAGTTTTCATTGCCACTGCCAGCACTGTGATAAGCTTCAGTCTTGCTTTGGAAAAGGCTGTTGTTAGGAGGGAGATGAACCATCCAGGTTGATGATTTGATCCATGGATGATTTGGAACAGGGCTACATGGTGGTAACAGTGAGGACACAGTGAAGTGAGAGTCCAGTTCCTGAGCCCAGTTTAAAGTTCTGCAATCAGTGCTTGTTGTGTTCCTGTCTGATTTTACCTGCTTTCTCCTGTCTGATTTTACCTGCTTTCTCAATATTCTGAACAGCTACTCCCATTTCATTTTTTTTTCTCCTCAACAGCAATGAATCTGACGTGGTGGAGGATCTGAATGAAATCTACCAGATGGGAACTTTTGTCCAGATTCATGAAATGCAGGACCTTGGAGACAAGCTGCGAATGATAGTCATGGGACACCGAAGGTGATTAATTAATTGGGCTTCCAATGCACCTCACCAGGCTTCTTCAGAGATAGATATATCCCTTTATTGTTTTACCACATTATATTCATTCTCATACACAGCCTATATATGGCAAATTATTGCTGTGTTACCCCAACATATCCTCCAGCCCCAATAGTCCATATACTGTTAGAGATGAGACTGGTTACCCCAAAAGGGAAGAGCAAAAGGTGCATTTTGTTCTCATATAAACTATTGTGATACCAGCTGAAATTCAGCAGTTTCTTTGATGAGTGCAGCGAGGTTTAGTAATGGTGAAAGAAAATATCTGGAATTATTACAACCCAGTATTTTTGCTTTACAATATTTTCCTGTAGCTTGGAAGGTGTTGGGAATTGGGCTTTATTTGACTGAGACAGAGCTCTGGTCAGTCATGTCCATAAGAACCACACTGGATACTGGATCTGAAGAGCATGCTTCATTTATGAGGAAAAACATAGAAAAGGGAACTTTTATATCAGCACCCAAAATAATCAAATACAGTATCCTGTAAGTGTGGGTCCTCCCATTTCCAAATCCCTCCTGTAGCTCTCCCCATGTACCTAGCATGCCTTCTGCCTCAGGGCAGTGGCTCCTGTAGTCAGTCCAGAGATATTTCTATGCTCACTGGCCAGCTGGTTGCTGGCAAACTCTGGTTTGTTTGCCCTGCAAGGGGACATTCTATCCAGCCACTGATTTCTACCACCAGCAACCCCATTCTTCAGAAAATGTTTTTGAACTTAATTGTCTCTGACTATTCTTTGACAAGGGTGCTCAGAATGAGTCAAAAGTTTCTAGTGGCAGACAGCTGGAGTAGTTGAGGGTGGGTTTTTTTGGGTTTTTTTTTAAGGAGAATGGAAATGCAACCTCCCCCCTATAATGTCAGTTGTAGTGGGAGCTGGGAGCCTGCTGCACAGCAAGGACTCTGTCAGCTCTGTATTCCCAGCCAAGTAAAACAACTTTGTCAAAGGCTGTTGCAGCTCCTGAGTGTCTAGCACTCAACTTTGAAGGAGAAACCTTTTAAGCCAGTGGAGAGGGCCAGATTTTGGTCCCTTTTTGGACAACTGTGGGTCATAATGTGCACTGAAAATATCTGACCTGAGGTTGTGTGCACAGCAGGCAAAATTCAGAGATTAAAAATGGTAACAGGGAAACTAAATTTTTGGAAGGTGATTATGCCATGTGATCTACCCTGTCCCTTTCAGGGATTAATACTTAATTGTTGTGGGATATATTGTGGGTTTGATCATTATAATCTAGGAATTGTCTCTGTAATAGACAAAAACTTCAAATGTTTAGGGAATGACTCAGGGTCCATTCTGTTCATGGTATGTAATATTTAGCATTTCAGTAGATGATGCAGCAGGTGTGGTTTAAAGCAGAGAACTTGATTGCTGAGGATCAGAACACTGGGAAATCAGAATGGTTTGTTCAGAATGAAAGCAGGACAGTGCACCTGCTTTTCAGGAGAGGCAAGAAGGAGACATGGATCCACATCAGAGCTGTTGGCTCCTGCCACTAGAGCACCTAACTCCTGTGCAGACATACTACCACTTAGTAATTGTTCTGTTCATGTGCTACAGCTTGTGAGCCTTGTGCATGTGTATGTTCACCAACATTAGTTTGGTTATTTTTTCTTGTAATCATTAGAAATCTGGTTTTATACTTCTGCAGCTGGTTTGAGCTAACAGTGGGCTGCCCCTTGGCCTCTCATTCACACATCAGTAGGCTCATTCAGTGGTTAGTTGACTTTCTGTATGGCAACTTACTTATTGTAAGTTTACTTAGTAAGTAAATCTACTGCTCATTTGTTACTGTTTTACTAAATCAAGCCTTATGTTGACAAAATGAACCAAAAACTGTACCTTGACAAAACACAAATCATACAAAACATACAAACCTCTGTCAAAATGTGAAATTTTTACTAAAAATACAACTTAGACTTTTTCCTTCTCATTTTGAAGAGCTGAAATCACATCTAACAAAGGAGAATTTACTGGAGCTGCTTTCTGTTGGCTTTCAGGATCAGGATAAACAAACAGCTGGAGGTTGAGCCAGAGGAGCCTGAGAACAAACAGAAAGTTAGAAGGAAACAGAAGCGATCTAAGAGAGAGGCTGAAGAGGAGCCTGGAGTAAAGGACCAAACTGTTGAAGTGGTACTAGACCCTGTGGCTGCTTCCTCACAAGAAGTTCTCATGGTAGAAGTAGAGAACGTGGTTCATGAAGATTTTCAGATCACAGAAGAGGTTAAAGTGAGTGAATTAATCCAAGTCTGGACTTGTCCTGTAGAATTGCTGCTACATTTCTTGCTTTAAAAGTCAGGCTCTAATTTTGGGTCTCAGAAACCAGTTCTTCTTTCTCACAGTCACTGGTGAGGGGTTTCTATGAAAATAGTGATTTTTCATTCCAACAGCTCAGTTCTTTAGAATGGTCACTGCAGAAAGGGCTGAGTGAAGAGCTTGGGCTGTGCTTAAATCTGTGTAATATCCTGTCAGACCAGACCTGCTCCAAGGTGACTTGAGTTGTAAACCTGATCATACCTTCTGGCCAAGAGCAGTTATATTTTGTGCACACAGGACAACAGCCTATAGTTCTTCTTGCCTTTCCTTGTCTCCCTGAGGAACCCTTGCCCCAGCACCAAGCACTGTTAGAGCACAACCACTGCAGATGGGTGGCAAGGGACTGGGTTTCTGTGCTCCCATGCTGGAGAGCTTTGGGAATGACACTATTGTACTGAGTCCTTGTCTGTCCTTTTCCAGTCTTTTTGTTGATGAAATCTTTGTTTTGTTTATAGGCACTTACTGCAGAAATTGTCAAGACAATCCGGGACATCATTGCCTTGAACCCCTTGTACAGGTACGTGTTTCCCCTCCTGCCTTGCTTTGGGAAGCATCTTCTTAGGCTGAGATTTTTCTACTCTGCTGTTCTTTTTGCTGTGATGGAGAGATATTTGTTGAATTGTCACTTAGAAGTTTGGGTTTTGTCATCCAGTATTGGAAACAGAGGGAAAGTTTTGAAAACCTGAGTGAAACATAGATATGAGGTAGGATAAGTGTGGTGGCAGGTGAGAGAAGTGATGCTCACTGCAGAGGTATCATGCTCTGATCCATGTAATACCACCACAGTAAGATCTTAGCACAAAGATTTTTGATAAGTGGCAATGGAGTATTTCATGTATTTGGTTTTATTTATTGGTGGTCATTCCTTTTATCAAGTGATTTGTGTTTGTTACTCAGTGTTGACTTGGTAAATTAAAAAAAAAAGTTATTTTGCTATGAGACTGAGCTGTGTTTCTCTGTCCTAACAAGTAAAGAACTCTGTAAGGATGCTCCCCTATGAATGCACAAGTTCACTGGATGTTTTGGGGTTTCTTGCCACTTTTTCAGAGAGTCTGTGCTTCAGATGATGCAGGCTGGACAGCGTGTGGTGGACAACCCCATCTACCTGAGTGACATGGGGGCAGCGCTGACAGGGGCCGAGTCACACGAACTTCAGGACATCTTGGAAGAAACCAGTGTAAGATGAAGCTTTTAACTAAAGCTGTGATAACTGAATCAGAAGCATGTTGTGAGTCACAACTTCTTTACTAGCCTCAGCACTGAGGGGACCTCGGTGCTGTGTTTGATAATATGGTGGTGAGTAGGTTCCTGTTGAAGGATATAGTATAGAATCATAGACTGGCTAGAGTTGGAAGGGACCCCCAGAGGTCATCCAGTCCAACCCCCCTGCAAGAAGCAGGGACACCCCCAACTAGATCACGTTGCTCAGGGCCTCATCCAACCTGGCCTTGAACGTCTCCAGGGATCCAGGGGCATCCACCACCTCTCTGGGCAACCTGTTCCAGTGCTCCACAACTCTCACAGCAAAGAACTTTTTCCTCATCTCCAATCTAAATCTCCCTCCCTCTATTTTAAACCCATCACCCCTTGTCCTGTCACAACAGGCCCTACTGAACAGCCTCTCCCCATCTTTCTTGTAGGCCCCCTTGAGGTCCTGGCAGAGCGCTAGAAGGTCTCCCCGGACCCTCCTCTTCTCCAGGCTCAACAGCCCCAACTCTCTCAGCCTGTCCTCGTAGGAAAGGTGCTCCAGCCCCTTTATCATCTTTGTGGCCTCCTCTGGACCCTCTCCAACTGGTCCATGTCCTGTAGGTCACTCATAACTTGCCTTGAGGGAAAGGCTGGATGCTCTTCATCTGTGGTGGTGCATAATTGTCCTTATAGAATCATAGAATCATAGAATTTTTAAGGATGGAAATGACCCCTAAGATCATCCAGTCCAACCATTAACCTACCACCACCAAGTCCACCCTTAGACACAGGTTGGATGCTGTAGAAATGCTGCACAGCTGCTTTTCTCTCCATCTGCAGGAGTTAGAATCCTCCAGTGGAAACCTGATGGAGCTTTTTATTCTCCCTTTCTCACAGTGAATTGCCAAGAGTGAAGTGCCTGAAAACTCATTTAGTGTCTCTCCTTGTAGATTCCCAAGAGGCTTTACAAAGCCCTTTCCCTCCTGAAGAAGGAATATGAGTTGAGTAAACTTCAGCAGCGTCTTGGCAGGGAGGTGAGTATTCCAGGTAACACCCCTCTGTGTTTAAGTGATGTCCACCACTGATGCTTAGCACAGCAAGTGAAGAATCAGAAATCAAGACACTCTAAAGGGAGGTTATTTTAGAGTTAAGATTTGATAGTCTTGTTCCATTAGAAATTTCAGTTTTCATGCACAGGGTAAATGTGGCAAAACACGAGGCTGCAGCATCTGCTGTGAAAATACATTTGAGTTTTAATTCCCTGCACTCAGGTAAATCCTAGAGGACTGTGGAGAAGCAGCATGTTTCTGTACACAGCATGGAACAGTGCAAATAGCAGAATGTTAATTTAAAATGCCCTCTTGTACCAGTGTGAGCTGCAGTTTTGTCAGTTTTAATCCCACTACAAGACATGACTGCATCAAAGTGGTAACAGTGTATGAAGTAATTTGGAAGCATTTGATGTTTGATGGGCTGGACCAAGAACTGCATTGGTTGCTCTGTCCAGGTTGAGGAGAAAATCAAGCAAACCCACCGCAAATACCTTCTCCAAGAGCAATTAAAGATCATTAAGAAGGAGCTAGGCCTGGAGAAGGAGGACAAGGATGCTATAGAAGAGAAATTCCGCGAGCGGCTGAAGGAGCTGGTGGTGCCAAAACACGTCATGGATGTGATTGACGAGGAGCTGAACAAGTTGGGCTTGCTGGATAATCACTCCTCAGAGTTCAAGTGAGTGCTTGGCTGTGTCCCCTGCTGCCAGGGTTACTTGGGAGGACGAGAGTAAACGTTACAGTTGTGTTAAGCTCTCAGTTGAAGAGGTTTTTTTTCCCCTCAGTGTAGCCTATGCTCACATCCTGCCTATAGGATTGTTCTCAGCATCTCCTATGTTTGTAGTTTGCCTCTTCCTGTCATTTCAGGTCTTCTCTTGCAGCCTAATGGTGTGGATAAAGAACTGTTCAGTTTCTCCAGCTTTTTTTCTGTCAGCCTTTATTTTGGCTCTTCACCCTTGCACTTAGATGTCTTCATTAGATATGAGAGAAGAGAAACCAGTTGCTAAGGAGTGCCACTGGCTAGGGTGCCTGAGGCAGGCCCTGAAGGGTGGGGGCAGGCTGGGGGTTAAAGGGGTGCTTAGCTTTTGCCATGTAACCTGTCATGGGTGGTCACAAACCGGGTGTGTTTCCAGGGTTCCTTGTCTGTTGAGGTGGCAGCGCAGCAGGGTACCCCTCAGCTCTGAGTCCTGGAGCTTTGCTTCTGGAACAGAGGATCTTGCCATGGAGTCATGGAATGGGAAAGGACCTTTAAAGGCCATCTAGTCCCACCCCTGCAGTGAGCAGGGACATCTTCTCTACATCAGGTTGCTCAGAGCCCCATCCAGCCTGAACTTGAATGTCTCAGGGATGGGGCCTCCACCACCTCTCTGGGCAACCTGGGCCAGTGATCTGCCACCTTCAGAGTGAATATTTTCTTCCCTAATATCCAACTTAAATCACTTTTTCTAGCTTAAAACTATTACTCCTCACCCTACTGCTCCAAGCCCTTGCTTCTGAGTCAGGATTTTTTATTATTTAAATCATCTTGGTCCACTGGGGAAACAGTGAAAACTCTTTCTCTGTCTTTAAGTTTTGTGACCAAATCCAAACATTTGACAGTAGTGCAGAATTTAGAAATGATCCTGCTTGTCCTCAGGCAGGAACCAACACCACACCCCAAAAAACCCCAAACCATCTCCATGCTGTGGGTAGTTTGTGCCCCTCCTGTTCTGGAAGGGAGTGGAGGGAGGCACGAGGTGGCTGTTGTCAAATCATTCCCACTTGTGTCTTTCTGTCAGTGTTACACGGAACTACTTGGACTGGCTGACATCCATTCCATGGGGTAAGTGCAGTGAGGAGAACCTGGAGCTGACAAGAGCCCAAGCAGTTCTGGAGGAGGATCATTATGGGATGGATGACGTCAAGAAGCGAATTCTGGTAAGGCAGGAGTGGGCAGCGTGGCCCATTTCACACCCAGCTGAACATCAGGCATTTGGGTTGTGTTTCAGGTTGCAGGATCTGTGAATTCACAGATCAAACAGAAAGCTAAATGAAAGAACAGAATGTTCTGGTGATTGGTTAATGTGTTTAATTACTCATGGCAATGGGTGTCATGGCTCTGATTTTGCACCTATGCTGCTTAATGCTGAGCAATTAAGTGTCCAAGGGAAGCTGTCTGGATTTTAGTTGATTCATTCAGACACTGTGAAAATGGTTCTGCTTGACTGAACTCTGAGCCTCATCCCCTAAAATTAGGAGGGAAGTTAACTTTGATGCATGGTTACCTCACAACCTGTACCCCAGCATCACATCTGTGCCAGGCAGCCCTCATAAGCAGACACAGCAGTTCTCAGCTCACCAGCCTGTGTCCCTTTGGCCTGAGGATGTCCCCTCTGTGCTTACTGCTGCTGGAGAAGCTGGTTGGGATAAGAGTAGATACTTGCAACAACTTCAGTGGTTTGCTGTGGGAAGTGGCTGCCTTTCCCAGGACAGGATTGTGCTGCTCCCAGTAGCCAGCCAGTGTGTTCACACAGTGGAAGCTGATCCCAGAGCTGGCAGCATTTGTATCTCACTGGGCAAGAGCCTGAATGTGTCCAGAGGAGGGGAGGCAGGTGCAGACAGTAACTTTGCATTAACAAATCCTGAGGAGAGCTCAACAGCTCTGGTGAAGCTGGTGAGTGTAGCTTCTGTTAGCACATTTGTAGCACGTTTCTCTTGCTGTGCTCACATGGGGTGTGTGGCAGAACTTTGTGGTACCTTGGGGACAGCACTGGTGGTATGTGGCCACCTCATTGTGCATAGAAACATCTCCTAAGCTGACAGTATGATGTCATTGTGTATAATGAGTATTAAATTCTTAGACATCCTGGGATTTTGCTTTTATTAAACTGCTTTGTTCCAGTATCTTCTAGATAAAGATGAGAGTTGTGGAGTATCTCCTTGCTGACAGCCACTGGGATCTTCTCTCCTTGGTAGTGCCCAAGCCTTGTGACTAGATCCCACTCTCTGATTTATTATTTTGAATGGTTTATGGTAAGCCTGTAGCACAGTTACAAGCAGAGAATCCCTTTGGAGTATCAGTTGCTCATGTTGCTCATCAGCTCTGTGGACATGGACTTGATCCAGCCTTCATGCAGAAATAGACTTGAGTTGCATCAGGTCTGTGGCTTTGATTATTGATGTGATTAATTCCACACAGAGGAGATTCCCCAGTTGTAGCAATGTGAGTGAGGTTGATTCTGAGGTGCTGAGAAATATCTGTGCCACTTTGAGCCTTAATTAGCTGGGCACAGTTGTCCCTGTGTAGTTCAGTGCTGTAGGTGGAAAAGATCCAGGCTCATCTTTGCTAAATAACTGGCTTGTTAGAGGGGAACCACATCTCTGCCCACTTGCACTGTGACTTCACCACTGTGAGTGTGTCAGCAGTTGAGGCTCCAGGTCTGTACCGTGACCTTTTGATTTCTCAACTGCTGAGTGTAATTTGAGGGCTGCCTGGCACAGGTGTGGGAAAAGGTGTGAGTTTAACTTGGCAAAGAAGTGATACAGTGGGAGACACTTGTGTAGCTTGAGAGACTGGTGAGAACTGGGGAATCTGGGAGAACCAGAAGGGTGTCTTCCCAGTCCAGGATAGTGGAGAGAGAGAGAGAGAGAGACAGAGAGAGAGAGAGAGAGAGAGAGAGGGAGAGAGAGAGACAGAGAGAGAGAGAGA
>VXBZ01004389.1:75284-110858 GCA_013399135.1 Heliornis fulica | reverse complement strand
GGGCGGGCTCGCAGCGCAGAGCGTCGTTCTCGGCCCACCCCGCCCCAGCCTGTGCGTAGAGCTCGTCCGCTGCGGCCGCTGTGTCCCGAGCAGGATGAGCCTTCTTGGCGGACCGGGCGCCGTGCTGAGCACATGTGTCTTGTGGGCTGTAGCAACTTGAGTTTTACTTTTTTGTTGCGGCCCCTATCCTTACGGCTGACGAGAAATGTGAAAGGCTTTAGGTTCACTTTGCTTCTCGCCAGAGGAAGTCTTTCTTAGTCCCTGCAAATTCAAGTCCTTTGTAGCGTGAACTGCCCTTTGTTGTTGGTCCCCGTCACTGAAGGGGATCTGGTCCTCTGCCTTCGATCTTGGAGGCAAAACTCGGCAGGTCCTTTCTCTTATGCCATGCTTTGCTTTTTTCCCTCTTCTGGGGTATGTCCTATCCCCCAGGACTCTCCTTCCCATATGGAGGAAGGATGTAGTCAGTGACACAGCAGGGGTCAGTCCCACCCATCCTGTGCCAGCCCAAAGCTTCTCCATCAGTTGGAGTCAGCCTTCAAGGTAATGTGTCCCACCTCAGAGATGAAGCTCAGTTTCTGTGGAAAGTCTGTTGTGTGATGATGATAGAGCTGGTAGAAGGATGTTTTAATGTTTAAGCAGGCCAGATATGATAGTGTCTTGTTTTGGGAGTGGTTGGCCTACCTGCAGTTAGAGTACACCTAGGATTCAAGTACCTTAAAGTCCCTCTATGCCACTTAATGATATAACTTTCATATTTTCAAGACAGCTAGATATTTTCCCATGTTTCCAAGATGACTAGATTGCTATATCACTTTTCCAATGTGAAATCGTGCTGTACACCAAATAGCTATGTCTGGTTCAGGAAACTTCTACATTGTAGATTGATGAAGGCAAGAAGAAGAATGTATTTTGAATGTAATTCTGTTGATAGCACATGTGTAACAAGAGTATGAATAGAACAAGCAGAAAACAATCTTGTTAAGTTTTGAATACGAACATAAACTGACTCCTAATAGCAGTTCTGTGTGTTATCAATTCTGGAAAAATACTCCAGTGTGGTAATCTGAAAACAAGCTTGAGGATTGTTATAAATATTTTGCTTACTTTGTCCTTGAGCTTTCCAGCTTCACGTTTCTTCTAGACTTTAAAAAAGTCCTAATTCTTAGACATTCTCAGACCTTGTCAATGTTCTTACATGGTCTCCAGCGTATCAAAGAACTTGAAGGTTTCTGGACAGCATTTGCTTTAGGATGTTATTTATTCTTTATATATGTGGAAAAATGAAGACTTTAGTATTTTTGCTTGATGCAGGATGTGGACAGTGGTTAAGGACAATGAGAGCAATTAAGCTTAAGACAGCTGATAGAGTTTGGGTTTACTGGAATGGGAGAGTCCTTTCACTTTCAGGAGCAATCTAGTAAACTGGATTTTCTGCTGACAATTCACTTGAGTAAAGAGTGCTACAGCTCTCTGCAGTTCTCTTTATACCAACTCTCTGCCCTCCCCTGCAGTGGTTATGATTGCAGCCTTCCAGAGAAGGTGTTCTCATGGGCATGGAAGAGGTTACCACACTGTTCTGAGGACATTCCACTCCTGCCTGTGGAAAGGAGGTGCAGGGAGGGGGAAATATGTTCCCTGGGAGTCTTGGCCCTGACAGCAGTTGCCCTTATTACAAAACTGGTGTCTCCAGGGGGTTCCTTCTTCACCTGTGTGATTGCAGGTGGCTGCAGTCTGTACGTTACAGTCATCAGAACTTGCACAGTACTCTTGCCTGGTCTCTACTTACCTGCTGGTGCTGTGGCTACTGTGCAGCTCATGTAGTAGCCAGAACTACTGTCATGACTAGCATATGTGGGTCTGGTGTTGCCTATTTGCCACCTGCAAAACACGTGTTTGGATGCTCGTGTTGATGGTGGGTTGATCATTCAAGACTTGAAGGGTTGAATGAACCCAAAATACAGGGTTACATGGTCTTCTGGCACTGCAGACATATGGGAGGACGTGGTGGTGTTCACATGCAACACACACCATTGATCTTGAGAACTTGGCTGATGGTCTAGTGAGCCTGAACCACATCTGACTGCTGGTCCTTGTCAATCTATAATTGGGTGATAAGAGCCACACCTGGTGGGGATAGACTTATATCTGCTTTCTAATGCATGTTAATGAGATGAGTGTTTCATCACCAAATTTGTCTGGACTCACTTGTGGTTGGAGTACATGCTTTTTGCCTGGCATGTAGCTTCTAGTGTGTTCCCTGTGTCTTCAGTGAGTGACATCTTGCACCTTTTATCAAGTGAAGGCTGTGGAGGTTCTGTGTTTGTGCCTATCCTTGAACTGTGAGTGAGCTTTGAGTGCTCCCAGCACTGGTTGGTTGTGCTGTGGACATGCTTTATTTCCTTCTTCCCTGTGTTGCTCAATTAAAAACTACCAGGCCCTTTTGCTGGCAGAAGGGGGGGGGGAGCAGGGTAGGGAAATGAAAGCACATTCCTGATGCTGTTTGTAGGGTGTCTACCTAGTCCTCTGTGCAGGAAGAGTTAGATTTGGGTGTATAGTGACATGTAGTGGCTAAGGCTGCTGCCTGTCTTCTGGTTCCTGCTGAATCCCATTATGAGGTTTTTAGCATTGTCTTCCATTGCTTTGGGGGGAAGCCACATTGTTAGAGGGGAGGGACCCCTTTGCTGGCCTAACCTGTCATCTGGGGATGTTTGCTGCTCCCAGGGGCTTGCAGTTTGGATGTTGTAGAGAGGCTGCTGAGGCTCACGTGGATGTTAACCTTGCAGCTCTTCATGGAGGCACCAGTGAGCCTGTCAGGGGTGACCTGAAAAGCATCAAACATGATGACTGTGTGGTACTGGATGATTGTTAATGGCAGGGGGTCCCAGGTGGTGTGGGCAGTGCTTTGGGATGCAGAGTGACACTGGATTGCACAGCTGCTGTTGGCAGCAGGAATTTTGGTTTCTATGACCAAAGCAGGTGTCTCTGCTTACTGCAAAAGAGTTGAACTAGATGGCCCTTAAAGGACCCTTCCAACATAACTCATCCTGTGATTCCTGTGACCATGGAACAGGCTTTGTGGATTGCTGACTGCTTCAAAGAGACAGGATCCACCCAAGTAGGGCACATGTATCTTTGCCAACATGGCTGGTCAGTCTGCTAAGGAAAACTCTAAACTGGGAATGATGGGGAGGCAGGGCTACCCCTTTCAGGCAGGATAGGTGAGGAAGTGGTGGATGGGATAAGCAAGCGAAAGGCCTTGGGTTATGTCAACAGAAGAGAAAGCAACACAAAAAGGATGAAATGGAAATGACTTATCCATAGGCATGGGAAGAAAGAAGGAAGTGCATACAGGGTAGCCTTGTGGGGAGAGCTCTCCTGCACTTACTGGGCATCCATCTTGCTTGGGTGCCTCTTTGAACGCCCATGACACTTGGGTGCAGCGTGAGGAAGGAGAAGTCTGTGGGCAGTCACAGAACTATGACCTCATCTGGAGCAGGGATTGCTCACATGACGAGAGTGCTATGATGGATGGATACAGACTTTGCAGAAGGTGAGGGAGGGGATCTGTCCTTTGTATAGGCCTGGAACTCTGCCTGAGGAACAGGTTATGAGAGCTCAGTTTGTTGTTCATTCATTAGTGGGCAGATGAATATGGATGATGTTGTGTACGTGTCTGTTACTGACTTGATCAAGAAGATGACACAGGTGAGGTCTCTTTGGAAGAAGTCTCACATGCCCTAAGCTTTGTGCACTGCTGGACCCAATATTTCAAAAAATAAGGAAAAAACCAGTCATTGCTCTGACCTCAACAATCCTGATCATGAGACAGTGGAGTTCAGCATCTTTAGAGGATAGAGTAGAACAAAAAGCAGGATCACAATCCTGGACATCAGGAGAGTAGACTTCAGTCTCTTCAAGGCTCTGCTTGGAAGAATCCTGTGGGTCACAGCCCTAGAGAGAAAAGGGGTCAGTGAGAGCTGGCTTGATACTGGAGTATAATGTCCTACAAGCTCAAGAGTGGTCCAGCCCAACAATGAGGAAATGGAGCAAAGCTTACAGGAGATATGAATGGATGAGCAGGGAGGGATGGACTAACCTCTGATTTAAGGTAGGTTGAGGTAAGTACTCAGTGCTGCCTTGTGGTCAGACCAGCCTTCAGGAAACCCAGGACCCTGAGACCAGAGGAAAAGTCTGACACAAGGAGGACTTCCTTTTGGTGGAGGAGGATCAGAATAGGGAACATCTAATTAACCTGGACATTCCAGGACTTCCATAGGATCTTCTAGGTTGCACCATAAGTGCCGGGGGACTGGCTGACATCATTGCTGGGCTGCTCTTGGTTATCTTGAGAAGATCATGAGATTGACATGAGCTGACAGCGTGTGCTCGCAGCCTGGGTGGCCAACTGTACCTACTAAGCTACCACAACTGGTTATGCTGTGAATGAATCAGTCCTTTCTAATTAAGTAGTGCAGTTCCTGGTTCTCTTTTTACCAACAGGTTCTGAGGTTGCTTTCATCATGCAGTTTTTAGCTCTATCCAGCTATATTCTGCCGACGTAGGGGTTGCATTAAGTGATGGTTCTCTGTTCAGAATATTGCTGTTTTGGTGGTGGCCAGCTCTGTATTGTCTGCCTTGTCCAAAGTATCACCTGAAGTGCCTTTTTGTGGTAGTACTCACAGAAACCCAGGGAAAGAGGCTTTCTCCCTTGGTATCTTAACATGCAGCTCCAGCATATGCTCTGCAGTACTAGGAAGGGATTTGTCCTGGTGTCCTGCAGTGATTTAGGGTGTGTCTTTGAACCTAGAGCTGTGGAGCCACCAGTTAGTAGTAGTGTTGTAGGTTTGGTTGGCAAGGTCTGGTGGCTGCAGGGGTAGCTTCTGTAAGATGCTGCTAGAAGCTTTCCCTAGGCCCAGCAGAGTAAATACCAGCTGGGCTCAAGGCTAGACCTGCTGCTGACAGTTAGCAATGGTGGTAGCACCTCTGGGATAACATTCATGAGGAAAAAAACCCCAGAAAATGTAAGTGACTACTTTTTGCTACTAGAGAAGGGAGTGAGAAGATACAAGAAGCTTGGCAGACAGCAAGGTCAGTGAAGAAGGAAGGGGTGGAGGAGCTTCAGGTACTGGAGGGAGATTCCCCTGCAGCCTGAGAAGACCATGGTGGAACAGGTTGTCCCCCTGCAGCCCATGGAAGAGGATGGGGAGCAGAGACCCCACCTGCAGCTCATGGGGAGATCCCATGCTGGAGACACATGGCAGAGGCTGTGACCTGCACTGGAGCAAGCCCCTGGCAGGACCTGCAGCCTGTGGAGAGAGAGGCCCACACCAGAGCAGGTTTGCTGAGGAGACCTGTGACTCCTGGGGGACCAGGCTGGAGCAGTCTGGGCCTGAGGGACTGAGAGATGTTCTATGGTCTGTGACTGCACCCCAGAGAAGTGACCCAGCTGGGGCAGTTGCTGAAGAGCTGAAGCCCCATTGGAAAGGATTCATACTGGAGAAGTCTGTGGAGAACTGTCTGCTGTGGGTGGGACCCCACACTGGAGCAAGAGAAGAGCATCAGGAATGCCCCATCCCCTTTTCCAAGAAGGAAAACAACTCATGAGGAACTGACCACAACCCTCATCCCCATCTTTCCCCTGTGACACCTCAGGGGTGGAAAGGGAGAGAAATCACGAATAAACCTGAGCCCTGGAAGAAGGGAGAGATGGGGGAGGTGTTTTAAGATCTGGTTTTACTTCTAATTATCTTATTCTGGGTTCATTGTGTGTGTAATACATTAGATGCTTGTTGGTTTTACTCCGTGTTGAGTCTGTTTTGCCAATGATGCAAATTACTGAGTGATTGTTCTTTGTTCTTATATTCACTCTTGAGACTTTCAATATCTGTTTTCTCCCCTGTCCAGCTGAAAAGGGGAGTGATGGAGAGACTTTCGTGGGCATCTGGCCTCCAGCCCAGGTGAAATCAGCAGTGGTAGATACACCAGGGTGAGAATTTTTGAACATATAAGACTTGAAGGGCAGAAGATCAAAGAAGGGCAGTTGGAGAAGGAATGTTGTAGATGCAGCAAATGAAGGTGCAGAATCAGTGCTTGGCCTTTAGGCATTTGTATTTTGTATTGAAGTTGTGTGCTTGTAAACTAAAGCTTCTCAGCCCTCATATTGTCATGTTACAGTTAGTGTCAGAAGTTTTATTATGAGTGTATTATATGAGGAACTTCATTATATCCTGCCTGCTTTTAATCTGTGTTCTGAAGACCAGATGGTTGAGTCTGTCATTGGTTCATATCTGATGTGGAAATCGGCACTCCTAGGAATAGTGCAGTTTGCTTTCTTGTTTTTACATTCTATGCTTCTAGGAAGTTTCTCTTCCAAAAGTTGGTGCACTTTGCTTTTGGCTCTTCTCACTGATGGCCCTATTTCTGAATTTAAATCATTAGTAGTTGTTTTGGTAGTAGTAGCAATCTTAGGTGGTCTTGGTGCTTTAGCTATCTAATCTTACATTCTAAAACCAGACATAAAGGTGTGGAAGAGTGAGGTCCCTTGCTGCAGTCTGAATACCTCATAATGTTTTGTTTTGAGTTGGGACAGAGAGATGTCTGTAGATCCTCCTGTGAGATAGAGAACAGGAGAGGAACCTCACCTCTCAACAGATCATGCCTCTGTAGTTCATCCAGTTTTGGATTCTTTTTATTGTGAGACCAGCAAGGTCAGTTTGTGCCTTGGACCTATATTGAATAAAAGTGTCTTGTCATTTATCTTCAAGTGAGATTTAAAAAAAAAAAACAAAGCAACAGTATTGGACATGAAGGCAAATAATTGAAGATATTATTGTAGGGTGCACTCATCTGCTTCAGTTTACATCTTGGAAGACTTGCACACTTCAAACATAGTGTGTTTTGTTACGTCCCACTGGGAATAAGAGTTGTGTGATGTCGTCCCAAAGGCAAGATTTAATTGTAGGTGTATATTAATTGAAAACTTTCAATATAGAAAGCTCTTAAATCATATCATAAGCCTTTTCTTCAAAGAAAACTGTGTGAAACCTAGTGCTGTGTTTCAGTCTTTGAGGTGTTCTCACACTGGAATACATTTTTACCCTTAGGTGAGTGGAATCAAGACTCTCTATGAGTCTGAACTTGCTGATGCTCGAAGAGTTCTGGATGAAACCGCCAAAGAGAGGGCTAGACTACAGATTGAAATAGGGAAACTGAGGGCAGAGCTCGAGGAGCTCAATAAGAGGTAAGTCCTGCATTTTGTTCTTTCTTTTTTACATTTAGAATGTTTGCAGTGGGAGTGATACTGCTGATGCTTCTTAATGCTTTAGTGGTGTTATTTGGAAGCATTTCAGATTAGTGAAAAGACACAGGCTTATGAGGGGGAAATTGCTCAGGATGTTGCTGCAACTAGTCAGAGCAGATAACCACCAGTATTTGCACAAATGTATTTGTAGATACAAGATTAATATGCAGTGATTTTTAGCAATTTAGACATCTAGAGGCTGAAACAATTGGTTATGCCTGCTTGTCCTATTATACCTCTCCTTATGGGAGCATGCACATGTGCAGCTCCTTGGTAAATTGGATTGAGAGACTAATCTAGATTAAAATTGAACTATTCAAGGAAGGTTAATCTTTAAATATTATCAGTTTTATTGTCTGTATTGACTGATGATAGAAATGAAGAAGGGTGGCCCTGAGAAATTGGGGAGCATGGAAGCAGTGTTAGCTTGAAAGTACATGAAGCTACAATTTAAGTGTGCTGGCAAGAGACCTTGTACTGTCCACACAGGAGGAAAAACCTGCTGTTCAGTCTGCATCAGACAGAATTGGCCTAATAAACTGGCTACTGAAGACAAGTGTAATCCATCATTTCTATTCCCACTAGGGAGTTTTTGTAATCAAATATTATTTACCAGTTTAAACTTAATTTCAAAATTAATATGTATGGTGGGAAAATTAACTTTTTTCTTGATTTGACTTTTGGTACCTCTTTTAGTATAAAGATTTGTGACTTAAAGATTTTTTTTTCTGAGCATGTCAGTATGTATATCACCTGTCTGTAAACATTGCTGGCTTTCAAATTGCTTTTAATCCAGGAGTGCCAATACAGCCCTACTGTATATCTCCCATCTCCCTTAATTTGCACTTAGGTGGTTACTACCTGGTGTAGTGATAGAGGTGCACTCAGTCACAGCAGAGGTAATTTTCATGGCCTAGTTAAGGGAGGTCTCCTGTACTGATTGTGAAGTGGCTGTTTGTATCTTCACCAGTGTTGCAGCTCCCCAGGTCAAGCAGAGCATGGAGGCTGCAGGTTCTTCTGCCTGCATGGCCACTGAAAGATTTTGCTTGTGGAAACTTCGCTGCTTTCTGGAAAAAAACAAGAGCTCTAGAAGGCAACCCTGGCCTGGTGTCATTCAAGTAACATCAGATGACACATTGACTGCCATGTGTCACTTCCAGGCAGACCCCCAAAAGCAGGTGCCACCTGTATAAAACCAGACTTTTTGTTTTGTTTTGTTTTTCCTGAATGAATGCAGTAAACCAGGCTGAAGTTATAAATGCAAATAAAATGTGAATGAAAGCAGCATGTGGAATGTTTTCCAATGTTCATAAAGGAGCAGGAACTAACACAGGAATTTGTTATGGTGCTTTGTCAGATGTGCATTGAACACTTCTGTTTGTACACATTTCTCTGGAGATACTTTCATGCTGCCTGGCTTCTGCAGGTGGGAGGAAGACACGGGCTGTGTGACCATATGCTGCTGTTCATGTGCCACATGAAGTGGCATTTCACCCTTCAGGTATCCCACAGACAGAGGTTTTATAGATCTGATTCTGTGGCACATACACAGTAGTGCTATGTTTTACTACACATGTGGTGCAGGGGCATGTGTCTGGAGAGTCAGTGTTGACAACTCCTTGGTTGCTGCTAAATATTTTTGGTTTTTAAGTAGAAGTCTGGTTTGTCTCTACATCTTCTACAAGCTGCTGGGCTTGAAGACACAGCATGCCTGTTGTCCAGCAGGATGCACAGTGACAGACTGAATCAGTGATTCAGAAAAATTGGTTAGATAAATGAAAACACATTCAGAGATCGTTTTATAGAATTGTCTGGGTTGGAAGGGACCCTTTAGAGCATCAAGTCCAACCATCACCCCAACCTGTCGTGCATGACTGAACTATGTCCCTCAAGACCATGTCTTCTAAACCTTGTAAATCCCTTCAGGGATGGAGACCACTACTTCCCTGGACAGTGTGTTCTAATGCCTAACAACCCCCTCTGGACAGATGTTCTTCCCAATATCCAATCTAAACCTCCCCAGGTGTAACTTGAGGCTGAGTTTCCTCTTGTCCTATCTCATTTCACTCTGGAGAAAAGGTCAGTCCACACCCTCCCTTCAGGTAGTTGTATCGAGCAATCAGGTCTCCCCTCAGCCTCCTTTTCTCCAGGTTCAGCACCCCCAGTTCCCTCAGCTGCCCCCTGTAACATTCTCCAGTCCCCTCACCAGCGTTGTTGCTCTTCTCTGGAAGTGCTCCAACATCTCAGTGTCTTTTCTGTAGTGAGGGGCCTGAGCCTGAACACAGCACTCGAGGGGCAGCCTCGCAGCGCTGGGCACAGGGGGACAATGGCTGTCCTGGTCCTACTCACCACACTCTGCCTCACACAGGCCGGGATGCTGTCGGCCTTCCCGCCCCCGCCGGGCACGCGGCTGGCTCGTCCTCAGCCGGCTGTGGACCAGCACCCCCAGGTGCCCCCCTGCCAGGCAGCTTTCCAGCCACTCTGCCCCACGGCTGTGGCACTGCTGGGAGTGGTTGTGACCCACATGCAAGACCTGGCACTTGTCTTTGTGAACCTCTTGCTGTTGGCCTTGGCCCATGGATCCAGCCTGTCCAGATCACTTTGTGATCAACACTCCTGTCTAACCTGGTGTCATTTGTGAACTTGCTGAGGGTGCACTAAATCCCCTCATCCAGGTTGTTAGTAAAGGTATTAATTAGAGAAAGCTGGTGCCAGCACAGAGCCCTGAGGAAGAGCCCTGGTGACTGGCTGCCAGCTGGGTGTTACCCCATTCCCCACCACCCTGGGCCAGCCATCTAGCCTGTGTTTTTACCCAGCAGAGTACACCTCTCCAAGCCAAGAGGAGCCAGTTTCTCTGGGATAACGCAGTAGGAAACGGTGTCCAAAGTGTTGCTAAAATCCAGACAGACATTTACAGCTTTTTCCTCATCCACTAAGCAGGTCACCTTCTCATAGAAGGAGATCAGGTTGGTCAAGCAGGACCTGCCTTTATGAACCTGAGCTGACTGGGCCTGATCACTTGCTTTTCCTGCACTTCCCTCATAATGACACTTGGAATGGTTTATTCCATAGTCTCCCCAGGTACTGAGGTCAGGCTGATAGTCCTTTAGTTCCCCCAGGTCCTCTTTCCAGCCTCTCTTGTGGCTGGGTGTCACATTTGCTAATCTCCAGTCAACTGGGACCTACCCAGTCAGCCAGGACTGTTCACAGAGGATGGACAGTGGCTTGGACAGTGGCTTGGTGAGCACTTGCACAAGCTCCCTCAGTACCTGGGTGCTGAAGCAGGTCCCTCACCATTTCTGCTTGGATTATGTGTCTGCATTATGCATCCCATCTTCTGGCTTGTGGAGCTGGGTACTCAGAACTGGTCTTGCTGTTAAAGACTTGAGTCAAAGGTGGCACTCAGCACCTCAGCCTTTTCCTCATCCTCTGTTACTGTGTTGACTAGAGGACAGAGGTCATCCTTGGTCCTTTTTATAGTACTAATGCTTTTATAGATTTTTTTTTGTTGTTGTCCTTAACATCAGAGGTCAGGTGAAGTTCTAGTTGTACTTTTGCCCTTCTATTTTTTTTCTCTGCACTACGGTTTTGTAACCCTCATGAGTGGCCTGCCTGTTCTTCCAAAAGCCATAAATCATCTTTTTCACCCTAAGTTGCAGCTCCAGCTCTCTGTTCAGCCAGACTGGTCTTTTTCCCTGATGGGTTTGTCTTCTGGCACATGGGGACAGCCTGGTCCTGTGCCTTGGAGACTGTCCAGGCTTCCTGGGCTCCTTTGTCCTTGAGGATTGCCTCCCGTGGGACTTGAGTCTTTCCAGGGGCCTGGTTGACAGAGTCTGCCCTCCTGAAATGAAGATAGTGGTTCTGCTGACTGTCCTCTTTGCTCCTCCCAGAATCAGACTCTTATCATTTAATGGTCCCTGCCCAAAGCAACCTCCAGCCATTGCATCCCCCCACCAGCCCTTTGCTTACAAAAAAAGAGGCTCAGCACAGCTCCTTCACCAGTCAGCTCCCTCGCCAGCTGCATCAGGAGGATATCTCCAGGAACCTCCTAGACTGTTCCCTCTCTACTGTATGGTGTTCCCAGCAGATAGCTGGTAGGTTAAAATCCCTTACAAGGACAAGGGCTTGGGATTTGGAGGCTTCTCCAGCTGTTCATACAACGATTTGTCTGCTGCCTCATCCTGACTGGGAGGCCTGTAACAGACTCCCACTGTGCTATCTGCCTTGTTGGCCCTTCCCTTGATCCTCACCCATGAACACTCAAACCTGTTCTCACACTGGTTATGTTTTAGGCATTCATAACACTCTCTGACATACAAAGTGTGGTGGTTTGACCCTGGCTGGAGGCCAGATGCTCACCCAGGCTGCTCTATCACCCCCTTTTTCAGCTGGGGTAAAACAGATACTGAGAGTATTAGGAGTCAAGGGCAGGGAGAGATTGTTCTACAATTCACATCATGGGCAAAACACACTCAAGGCAGAACAAAACCAACAAATATCTAATTTATTGCACACACAGTTAAACCAGAATAGCATAATGAGAAGTAAAAGCAGATCTTAAAACACCTCCCTGTGTTGTTCTTTTCAACCCAGGCTCAATTTTATTCATAATTTCTCTCCCTTCCCACCCCCTTGGATGGCAGGGGGGTTGAGGGCAGGGAATGGGGGTTTCAGTCTGTTCACAGAATCACAGTTCCTCAGAAGTTGCTTTCCTTAGCAGGGGGGTATTCCTCATGCTCTTCCCCTGCTCCAGTGTGGGGTCCCACCCACAGCAGACAGTCCTCCACAGGCTTCTCCAGGTCCTTTCCCACAGGTCTTCATCTCCTCAGCAACTGTCCCAGTGTGGGTCACTTCTATGCAGGTTGCTCTAGAAACCACCAAGTGTTGCTCAAATCCTGATAAACCATAACCAAGACATGCTCAAGATGCCTGTGCACACATGTATAAACATAATTAACTTCTGTTTTTCCAGCTACAAGAAGAAAGATGCAGATTTGTCTGTGGCTCAGGGTCGCATTAAGGATCTTGAAGTGCTGTTCCATAGAAGCGAAGCAGAGCTCAATACTGTCCTGAATGAGAAACGCAGCCTGGAGGCAGAGGTGGCTGATCTGCGTGCCCAGCTTGCTAAGGTGAAGGCTTCCTTACCTCAGCACAGGAGAGACTGTGTGTTCTAAGAAGTTTGTTTTTTTCTGTGCAGTTATTATATAGTCTGAACATCATTGATCCAGCTTGCTTAAAGCTGAACTGTTCCCTGCCCCTCTTGGATATAAAACTAAGTTGTAAGAAATCCCTTTAGAACACCCAAAGCAGTGTGGTGTTTTAGAAATTTTGTTAGTCAAAGGTTTTATTAAAAAATTTCTCGTGTTTTGATATTAATGAAATATTAGGTCACAAAATGTTGTCCTTTGTAAGGTCCTGCATGATTTTAAAGTTTGTGGGAGTACCCAGTGAGACTACACTAGCAAGAAACAGAAGAACATCTGGCATACTGTACTTGAAGAATTAATAACCCTCAGATCCAGTGTCAAATTGTATTGAAATAATCCTAATTTTCAAATAGCTGATATTCAAACATGAAATCTTGTTATATTCATAAGCTCACATTTTTATTTTAGATCAAAAAAATCAGTGGGTTGACATTAGATCTGTTGTTGTGAATAATTGTTGCAGAGATGTTAAATGAGGACCATAAAGAAATCTAGACAAAATTATATTTTTATCTTTCCATTTCTTTGCTAGGCTGAAGATGGTCATGCTGTGGCGAAGAAGCAGCTGGAGAAGGAAACACTCATGCGTGTGGACCTGGAGAATCGGTGCCAGAGCTTGCAAGAGGATCTGGATTTCAGGAAGAATGTGTTTGAGGAGGTATTATCAACATAGTAAACCTCACAGTCTGAGGTTTATGTAGCTTTTATTCAAACTTATCAGCAATTAATAACTAGCCCACATAGGGAAAATCTTTATTATCCTTGCTGTAAACAGGTTGAATAAAAAGTAGTTAAAGGTTTTTCAAGAATTACTTCATAAATCAGAGGTAGAGCTGGCATGAGAGCCAAGGGACTTGAGGGTATGGTTCCATGAGCAGGAATGTAGGTGCTGACTGCTTTGGGAAAGGGAAGGTCTTGTTCCATCTCTGGACCTGACTGCAGGTCTGCTCTGCCCTGCTCCTCACTTGCACTAGACTTGGAGGTTGTTGGACCTGATTACAACCTGTGAAGATCAACACTGTCCTTCAGCTCTTCTATAAGCTCATTCTGGTAGTGGCTACTGAGCTTGATGCTGCTCCACCTGGATCCATGGCAGTCCAAGGGCTCCGGTGGGATTCATCCCAGGATACTCGGGGAGCTGATGTCATTGCAAGACAACTCTCTTGATTATTTTTCAACAGTCTTGGGAATCTAGAGAGGTCCCAGCTGACTAGTACCTGGCAAATGTCACAATTTTCAAGAAGGGTCAGAAGGAAGACTCTGGTAATTACAGACCTGTCAGTCTCACCTCAGTGCCTGGTAAAGTGATGGAGAGTTTTGTACTGAGAGTTATTGAAAAACATCTAAAAGGGCAGCGCAGTCGTTGGTCACAGCCAACATGGGTTCAGAAGTCCTGTCTGTCCAATCTGAAATCCTTTTACAAGAAGGTCACCCAGCTGATTGACTAAGGGAAAATAGTTTATGTTTTGGGTTTGTTTTTTATTAAATTCAGTCAGGTTTCTGATGCTGTGTCTCACAGTGTCTTCCTGGACAAAATGTCCAGCATACAACTAGACAAAGCCATAATGTGTTGCGTGGGCAGTTAGCTGAAGGATCAGGCCCAGACTGCTGTAGCATCTATGTACCAAACAATTACTAGTGAAATAGTTAATTGTTATCAGAATATAACTGTACTATTTACTCTAACGTGGGAATTTGTCCCCATTGTGTGTAGGAAATAAGAGAGACAAGAAAACGACACGAGCATCGTTTGATCGAGGTGGACACTAGTCGCCAGCAGGAGTATGAATCCAAAATGACTCAAGCCCTGGAAGATCTGCGCAATCAACATGATGAGCAAGTCAAACTGTACAAAATGGAGCTGGAGCAGACCTATCAGGCTAAGGTAACTGCTGCTCTCCACAGCACTGTCTGACAGGAGGTCCAGTTGATGAGATAAAATCATTTCCATCAGCCCTACTGTCTTTAAGGATACAAGAAATTATAATTTGAAGATGTGTCCTGTGTTCAAATGCCTCCTCTGGTGCTTGTGTGCATTTCCAGGGAGGGTATAGCCAGGGGTAATAGTTAGAAATAGCTTCAGCCAAGAAAGGCCAGTTTGTGAGGAAGCACATGGAACCGTTAGTCACTGTGGAGGACGTGGTGGGAATAGTGGATGTCATGCAATAGCTGGTGACGTGATGACTTCTGCTCTAAGGGTTTCTTCTTCATTACAGTAGTTCCAGTTTTTCCTCCCAAAATGGGGATTGTGACAGTTTGGGGAATAGTTGCATTTTGGGATGTGTTTCTGCCTGGAGGCAATTGGTTCCTGGGTAGATTTCATGCTGTGTAGCAGAACTGTTGAACTCCAGCTGCAGGGCATGAAAAGGGTGATTTTTCTAGCTATCTACTTTGATGAAACTTCATAGTGTTGAGTTGGAGCTCTGCTGCTCTGTTAAAACCAGTCAGAAACAAAGGTTAAAATTAGTCACTAGAACTGTGGTTAAAATTATTCACTAGAAATGAAGTTTGTTGGCTGGGTGAAATGAACAAAAACTGAAACCACATTGACTGCTGGTAACTCCTGGGGCAAGAGAACACAACTAACTGACCCAGAGGCATTGTTTTGCCTCTGGGTCAGTATGCATCTGGAGTGCTGTGGGTAGTGTTAGTCCTTCTTGAAAAGGCAGTACAGAGTAATACAGAGAATTCTAACAAAGGTAAGAGTATGAAACAGGTCCTGCATGAGGAAAGCTTAAAATGGGACCTGGGAAAAGAGGTGAGTTGAGAGAAGGGGAATGGATGGCTGTAAAGGATGAAGAGCAGAGAAGAAGTCAAAGAGGAGGAATTGTTTATTATTTTGCAGTAGAGGTAGGGACAGTGAATGTCCAGTGGCAGGCTGAGAAGAAACAAAAGAAGGCTGTTCTTCATTAATATATAGCTAAACTTCTTGCCCTATACATTCAAAAAGCAGAGACAAATTCCTGCCTGAAAAACTCACTGATAGTAAGCATCAAAATGCTGTCTCTGGCTTAGGAAATCCCCAAGTGTAAAGAGCCAGCTGAGACATTGTACCTGTGGAATGTTTTACTGATACCCAGGGAACTGTTGGGATAGGATGTAAACTAGGGGGGCCTTTGCTCTGCCCCATGGTGATTATTCTTACAGCCAACAGGCAGATAGTGTGATCACTTGAACCTCAGTTCTTGGGAACTACAAGGGTGTTTGTATAATGACTAATGGTGGCTAGTAATTGTCTCTTCTTTTTTAATAGCATAAGTATTAGTAGGAATGGGACTAAAATAGTTCTTCTGGTTCTTGGGGCATTTCCTTAATATTATGCAGTTCTTACCAGAAGTGTACCAGATTTGTATTTCAAATTATTTAAGATTGAATAGCTTCTATTTTACCAAAAGGATTAACAGGATATCTAACTTAATGTGACTGGTATAAAATTTCTCTTCCAGTTGGAGAACGCTAAACTGTCCTCTGACCAAAATGACAAAGCTGCTGGTGCAGCTCGAGAGGAGTTGAAGGAGGCTCACATGAGAATAGAGGCTCTCAGCTACCAGCTTTCTGGCCTTCAGAAACAGGTAAAGGGATTACATTTTCTTTCACCTCAAATACAAAGCACTGTGTGGTTGAGTCACCATCCCTGGATGTATTTAAAAATGGGGTACTTAGTGATATGGTTAAGGAGAGGACAGAGGGATGGTTGGACTCTATCTTACAGGTCTTTTCCAACCTTGTGATTCTGTGATATAGTAACATTTCTGTACCTTCATATTTTCTGAGTTTGCTTGGGAGAATTCATCATGTTCAGCTGGGAGGGAGATGAATTTTCAGGTATTTTACTGTACCCACATAGATGCCAGCTGGGTTTTCCATTGTGCTGTGTACCTAGGCTAGCGCAGCGGAGGACCGCATTCGTGAGCTAGAGGAAATGATGGCTGGAGAGCGGGAAAAGTTCAGAAAGATGCTGGATACAAAGGAGAGGGAAATGACAAACATGAGGGACCAGATGCAGCAGCAGCTTACAGAGTACCAGGAGCTGCTTGATGTTAAATTAGCCCTGGACATGGAGATCAGTGCTTACCGAAAACTCCTGGAAGGAGAAGAGGAAAGGTATGTACAGTTTTCATACTCTTTTCTTAGGACTAGCAGGTGTTAATTGCTTTCTTATGACTATTTTTTTGCCATATGAGCAGGAATGGCCAGGTTTTGTTATATTGAAGTCATACTGGCTTCACACCAGAATGTGTTGCATGGAACCACATGCAGTTGTTCTCATCTGAACACTGTATTTTATTCTGCTTTTCATAATGGTCTCAGAATACAGTGGAATATGTTGTTCTCTGCTTAATATTAATCTCTTCTTTTTATTTAAGTGCTAATACTTCTGTGTTTTCCTGTTTATAATGATGTGGGCCAAGAATAGTGTGTTTAGTAGTAAATATACTGGAGAGGAGAGGGTTAAGTGACCCCTACTGCCCTCACTAGCACTTTTGCTGTCACATAATCATACAACCATAAAGTTCATCTGAGATGCACAGCACCCCTTCTCTTCCATGCACTCCTCCTGACACACAGCAAGGCTGCTTTCAGCCTTGGGGCCCATTACAGCCTGATAACTGAGTATATTGTAGGATTATTGCTTTGACTGTAGTTCCCTCAATGAATTAATTAAGATTCTTACTCCATTATGTTAAGGTTGAAGCTGTCTCCCAGCCCTGCCTCCCGTGTTACGGTCTCTCGGGCTACCTCCAGCAGCAGCAGCAGCAGTACTTCACTGGTT
Source organism: Heliornis fulica (assembly GCA_013399135.1). Classification (NCBI taxonomy): domain Eukaryota; kingdom Metazoa; phylum Chordata; class Aves; order Gruiformes; family Heliornithidae; genus Heliornis; species Heliornis fulica. The sequence goes on along the minus strand of VXBZ01004389.1, from coordinate 93,577 downwards.
CGTGCTTCCCGAGGCAAGAGGAAACGTCTGGAAACAGAGGAGCTTTCAGGCAGTGGAACAAGTGGAATTGGCACTGGAAGCATTAGTGGCAGCAGCAGTAGCAGTAGCTTCCAGATGTCCCAGCAAGCTTCAGCGACAGGAAGCATCAGCATAGAAGAGATAGACCTGGAGGGCAAGTATGTTCAACTGAAGAACAACTCGGAGAAGGTGAGTGTGTCAGGAGGACACTGAGAAGGGGCTAAATTGAGATTGGTCACTGGATTTTGTAGCAGAAGGTGGTGGGGTCACTTGGAGAGCAGGAGCAATGTCTCAAGGTGCAGAATCTTGCAGTGATTACTGGGGCATTAGAAAGTGGAATGTTGCACTGTGTGTGTGTGTGCTGTTTGCTGCAGGGAGAAACAGCAGCTTGTGTCCCAGATGTTGGAGTGTGTGCTGGTTCCTCACTCCTGTCAATAGCCTTGCTGGCTCTGGCAGAACTTCTTGTGTGAAACACATACCTTTCTAATTTTTGCTGAATGACCTTACAGGATTTACACTTTAGACAACGAGTGGGTATAGACAAATACTTTCAAGTTAGAATGCAGATGTAATTTATATTCACATTATTTTAATAGCAAACCTGGAAGAAGCTCAGGTGCTGTTAGTTCTGTTTTGCTCACCCTAAATAACCTTATGACTCTCTTCATTAGGATCAGTCTTTGGGGAACTGGAGACTGAAAAGACAAATTGGAGATGGAGAAGAAATTGCTTACAAATTTACTCCCAAGTATGTCCTCAGAGCTGGGCAGACTGTAACAGTAAGTTATACTCCCTTTACATCAGCAACAGATACTTTCATTGATGCTGTGGCAGCTGTAATTCTGGTGTTTGGTACAGTCCAATTTGGTGTAGAACTTTAGGTTTCAGGGATCTCACAAGAGGAGCAGGACTTTGGTTATAAAAACACAGACAGAAATTGAATTTTTGTATTAACACTTTGGTATTTAAGGACCATTTTGGGTACAGAGAAAGTTGAAAAAGGTGTTTTGGAGGGGCAAATCAAGGGCTGTTTTTTTCAAACACATTTTCCCAGGTTTGGAACACTAATCCTGCTCAACTGGGTGATGCAGTGGGAACATTCTTTCAGTCTAGTAGACTTAAGTTTAAGACTAGACATTCTCAACCTTAAGTGTAGCAGAACAGCTGCTTTTCTATAATTTTATGGGTTTTTTTTCAGTCTACAGCAGATGTTGGTTCAGAGGAAAAACAGGGTTTTCTTTAATCAGTTCCAACTATTTCTACTTAAGTATCAATTGCTTAAATACATGTAAAAGATTAAATTGATATACTACAAGCTACATAATACACAATAGTCATTGAGACAATGATAGGAGAAATTTGTATATTCAGAAAAGAATTGATGACTTCAATATTTTTCTCTTTTTTGTTCTTTTTAATGGCTAGTGCTACTTGTTGTAGACTGAGAATAAACTACAAATAGTGGTGTAGGTAAAGGCAAGGTAAAACTGTCATTGGAACTGAGAGAACTGGTATGTAGAGAGAACTAGGGGGTTCTTTGTATTTTAAGTATGCATAAACAGCTAATTACTGAATGTCTTTCTCACCAGATCTGGGGTGCAGATGCAGGTGTTTCTCACAGCCCCCCTTCTGTTCTCGTGTGGAAGAATCAAGGCAGCTGGGGCACCGGAGGAAACATCCGCACGTACCTGGTGAACTCTGAGGGAGAGGTAGGCTGCTGCCTCTGCAGGAAAAAAGGCTCTGGGCTGGGTTATGTCCCAGCCCTCTAATTTGAGGGTCAAGGTGGGCACGTACATCAACCACAGAATCCAGATCTTGAGATTTCTGCTGTTGTTTTCTAAAATAAGACAGGCTGTAACACTGAAATAGTTACCTGTATGTATCTCTGAGATGTGGGGAAAATTTTCAACAGCCATGATCATCATCCTCACTACACCCATTGGCTTTTTTTTCCTATTTTATTAAAAACACCCTGCTAGGAGAGACTGTGTTTGGGGTTTTTGTGCATATTTTCTGAAGGGACAAAATACATTTTATAGTGCCTGTAATATTCTGGAGTGCAATGTAAATATTAATATAGGAAAATAGCTGTCCTTTCAGTGTTGGAAGTCTATCAGAAGATTTTATTTTGGCACAGGATCCCTGTGTATTCTGCATTGTCCTCTATCTGCCCACAACTGATTTAAAACCATCCCTGCAGAAGACTCCTGCAAGGGATGATTGTGCTTTGACTGTTGCTCATAAACATGCCATTATCCCAACCATCTGATAGAAATAGGACAGTGAAACAGACCACAGTCTTATCAGTTTTCATGCTGTCTTTTTTGCTGACAATTCCGTGGAAGCACTTTGTGCATGAACAGCAGCACAGGCCAAGGAGGGGAAGGTCATTTGTACAAACAGAAGCTAACTGGCATAGTGTTCAAACAGAAGTTGATAAACTATTATCATAAAAAGATTCAAATCCATCTTCATACCCAGTGTGGGATACCTGTAGTATCCCTGCTCAGACATGTATATTTACAGGGACATTTCCCACAAGTAGAAATTTGCACCTGTGATTTCAGGGATGTGAGTGTACAGATTAATTTCTTACTGCTAAGCAGCATTAGAAATAATTGACTAATAAAGGCAGCTTCCTGTGGTTTAAAATTTCTTTTTAGTGCCTGGTTTGGAATTCATATATACAATTGGTATGGAATATTTAGTAGAGATTAGAAATATTCTTAATTCTCTGTAATCATACTGAGAAACACTAGTTTCTCACATTATGCTGTGTCTCACTTGGCCCCAGCTGGGTCTGCTATGAGCTTGTATAAAATTGACTAATGACCACCCAAAAGATGGCTAAAGTTAAGTCATATTACCATGCTTTTTAGTGGATAGAAACAGGACTGTTGTTGTGATTTTCAGGATGTTACCAGTATTGGCTTGCATAACATCTAGGGCAAGCTGCTTTAAACCCTTCAAAATTTAATTGGGGCATTATATTGATGGTATAACAAAAACTCAGAGATAAAGACTACTGGTCATCACCTTATCTGTCTTTTTGTGTAGGAAGTGGCAGTGAGAAGTGTTACTAAATCAGTTGTGGTTCGAGAGAACGAAGAAGAGGAGGATGAAGCAGAGTTTGGAGAGGAAGACATCTTCAACCAACAGGTAATAAGCTGCAGATCAGGTCTTTAATTTGTGCTTTGTTGGTTTGATTTATCAGTTGTAAGATTTAGGGCAGTCCTTTCAACTTTTGCCAGCTCTGAGCTTCCTGATCTGTTTTTTCCAGTGGCTGCTTGCAGAGGACGATCTCAGAATGGTTTGCAACCCTCAGTGTTACCACAGTACACAGAGTATGATGTGAGCAATCCTGCCAGGAACTGCTGCTTGAGTCAGTAGTGGTGCAGCTCAAGCAGTGGGTAATAGCAGGTCATGCTGCCAGGGTATCCATTGAAATATGTAGCAGATCACAGATTTCCAGCTTTGAAATAACATAGTTTATTTGTAGGGTTAGTAGGATTAGTTTTAGCAGTCAGTGTTCCTCCCATTCCAGTATTTCCTTCTCTGTAAAATCGAGTCTGTGGCATTCTTGCTTCAAGCAAGATTGTAATCCCTGGGAAATATAAAGGCCAGGGAAAGGTAGTGCCTCTGTTGCTGCAGGCCTCAGTTTACAGGTTTATTTTCTGAGAGTATATACCTGTACATCTCAGATAGCCTTGGGTTGTCTCAATACCACCTGTGTGTTTTCAAATCTTAAGTACTGTGAACTAACTGACCAGCAGTCACCAGAGTGAAATGTAGACAGATACTTCATACAGGTAGTACCAGAAAATATTTACAGTATATTTCAAACTCACGTGATTTATTTTTCTCCTCATCGGTGGCCAGTAGTAGCTCTTTTCACAAAGAGCTCATTCTGTGAAGTTGAGTTCTGAAAGCTTTTTTTTGTCTCCAGGAGATGGAGTACATTTGTATTATAAAGCAACAAACACAGAAACTTCTTCTTTAACCCAAAGATTCATAGAATCACAGACTGGTTTGGTCTGGAAGGGACCTCAGAGATCATCCAGTCCCACCTCTCCGCCATGGGCAGGGACACCNGGCAGGGACACCTTCACCAGACCAGGCTGCTCAAGGCCCCGTCCAACCTGCCCTGGCACCCCTCCATGGAGGGGGCAGCCACCACTGCCCTGGACACCCTGTGCCAGGGCCTCACCCCCCTCAGAGTGAAGAATTTCTTCCTAATACCCAATGTAAATCTACCCCTTGCAATTTAAAACCATTCCCCCTCATCCTGTCACGCCAGGCCCTTCTAAAAAGTCCCTCCCCAGTCTCTTGTAGGCCTCCTGAAGGCCCCAGTACGTGAAGGTACTATAGGAAGGCTGCTATAAGATCACCTTTGTGCCTTCTCCAGGCTGAAAAACCTCAACTCTCAGCCTGGCTTCATAGAAGAGATGCTTCATCCTTCTAACCATCTTCTGCCATCCTCTGGGCCTGTGCCAGCAGTTCCATGTCCTACTTCGGTTGAGGACTCCCAACCTAGAGTGGATACAGTACTCCAGGTGGGGGTCTCAAGAGCAGAGCAGAGGGGACACAGCATAGAACCCTTTCAAAAAGAGACATGATTTCAGTGCTGACATCACAGTTTTCATGTGTCATCTTTATCAGTGTGGAAAACAGGGAGATCAACCACAGGGAGATTAACCCAGCCTAGAAAACCATGGCCAGAGTCACAGTGTGTCAGTCCTGGCAGGAGGCTGCTGTGCTTTCTCTGTAGCAAAGTGAGTAAGAGTTGAGTTCAACTGTGTCTTGTCTTTTTCTAGGGTGATCCCAGAACAACCTCTAGAGGATGCTCAGTGATGTGAAGAAAGAAAAAAAGAAACTACTATTTGCGCTCTTTTTTCCCATTTATTTCCTTTTATTTTTGCTATTTTTTTCCCTCCAGAGCCACTGAAAACTATTTTTATATGCATCATCTAATTTCTTTGAAGTTTCCTCCTTGGTACATTTTTATAGAAAAAGTTTTAAAAAAAACTTTACTGAACAAAACTGCCAGAATTTTTAATAGATTTCTTTATTTTTCCCTCTTTGTTGAAACACTATATTGGAATACATTTTCCCCCTCACAGAGTTGAAAGTCTTATGTACAAACCTGCAGCAGAAAACAAATTTTTAGCTAAAACAGGATGAGACTCCTGGAGTGTATGGTGAATCTATCATTGCATATATAACCAGGATAATGACAAATTATTTTAGAAAGCTTGGTCATCTGCAGGGGCCCAGGAGAGGTTCACAGTAGTGCTTCCTTCCATACTTTACAAATTGGTAGTAGTATCTTGCCTTGTATCCTCAGCAGTGCAGAGCTTAGGAAAATTAGACCCCAAGTTCATTAAAGGTGCTGCTCCACATACAGAAGTAATGAAGGAAGCTGCATTTTTGACATTCTTTGCTCAGGATGATGGCAGCTTATCTACTCTGGGGTTTCACAGCCAGAGTCTGGGAACACCTTAGCTCCATATCATTATTTCAGAAGATGGAGAATGATGGGTTCTGCTTAATGTATATATACACCCTCTTAAGGTATGGAAGTGTCAAAACACGAGTTTTAACAGGTTTGTTTTCAGGGGATTTGGATGTTGTCACAAATCTTGTTAAATCACAGATGCAAGCTGTGATGTACAGTAGTTATGATGTTAAGCATCATGATTTAATGCTTTTGACATACTCTGCATTAAACAGGAATTAAGATTTTTGGATGGTAAAAATACGTTTTTATTGGCAGTGATTAAATATTTAGGACATTAAAGACTATCCTGCATAAAAGTTGATTTTTTTAATGAGAGCTACATTGCAGCTTTCATACTTCTCTTGTATTCAAAATGGCACTTTCAGGTATCTTAAGGAGGAGTATTTGCAAAATAGTTAAGAAATTAATTTTTATTAAAAAAACTTGAAAAGAACTGCTGTTTAGGACATCAGCATTGCTTTGCAGCGTTCAGATGCTCCAAGTAAAGTCTGAGGGAAAAGACAATAATGCTTTTCATAAAAAATGCTTTGAGTAGCAGGTGACTTTCTTTCATTGTGATGCATTTTGTATCTGACAGCATCCCTTTAGCTTAAGGTTTCTTCTGCTGCATTCCCATGAGGAGAACTGACTTGCATAAGGGTTAGTACTCGTGTAGTCATGCATCTTTAAGCACTAGGAAAAATTCTTGGCTGTTTCAAAGAATGTATTTGGCTGCTGTAGAAACATTTTTTCCCCAGTAGTTATTATTTTGAGTACAAAATGTGGATACCATTTGATGCCAGCGGGGAATCCTGGTTTTACCTGCACTCTTGAACTCTGATCCTGTCATTCAGATAGTTTAGACTCCTCAAATAAGCAACAAGGTTTGGATGTTTTCGGTGGCTTTTGGACATTATGTTCTCTGAACAGTATTGTGACTGACAGATGTAACCTAGGAAGTCAGTTTAGTGGCTTTGACTGATGGCTTTGTAATGCAAGCAGGGTGGGAACAAATGGGGTTTCTTAAGCTTCAAGATTTATTTTGCCACTCAAAAATAAATCAGAGATGCTACTTGTTTCTATTTGAGTGGGATTTGACTGAATTACTGAAGTTAAACTAATAGAAATTTAGAATGATGTTTTAATCTACTATCAGAAGATCCATTACAGAAAACCAGTGTGAAGATTTGGCTGTTTGGGCTAGTGGGATCACTTGATTGATGTACTTAGCTGGTTTTTTAATGTGATTTTCCCACTCTGCTTGAGTAGAAGGTTAAATATGTAGTTAAATCATGTCTATCTCTCTCTGTAAAACGTATCTAGTGAAATTATGTTTCTCAGACATATTGTTACCAATTACCTTTTCTAAAATTGTTGTTATGCAAATGAATGCAATCGATATAAAAGTATTTTTGCAGTGCACCTTCCAACCACTGGACAGCATTTCGCTTTCTGACCCACAGATTCTATAATATGCTTAGATAATTGTGAGGGCTTTTCACTTTTTTTTTTTCTAAAGGTCTGTATTTATTTTTTTTTTACATTGGCCAGTTTTCAGATTACTTATTTTTTCCTTAAGATTGTCCTGTAAATTTAAGATTGTTCTGTGATCTTAAATACTAAAGCAGTGATTGTGTAGTTCATTAGCATTTTTTTTTCTGGGGTTTGGGTTTGGTTTAGGGTTTGTTTTTTTTTTCCTGTAGAGAATAGGCTTGGAAAGGCAGCTTGAAAGAGGGAAACCCCCTTGCTACCTGAGCCATAGTTTTCTTAACAGTCACTGTATAGGGAATGTGTTGTCTTGTAGCCTTGAGGACTGGTGTTTGCAGAACATTTGTGAACAACACTGTGCCCTTCAGAAACAGTCTGCAGTTTGTCCACAGATTTGGAATTGAGTCCTTTAACTTTAGAAACTGTGTTTTATTCTTAAGTACCACGTTGAGGTATATACAGCTGTTCATATAAAACAGTGATCGAAGCTCTGTGAAAAGCCAACAGGCTAAATGGGGGTGGTTCTGTCACCACAGTGCTTTCTAAAGGCTACTAAAAATATTAGAAGCAATTCCTAGCTGTAAATTACAAGACAAACTACTGTATTACTGTATTCCATGTACTTTATTGTTTTGTGAGTGCATCTTCTCTAGATGCCAGCCTTTCCTCTTGCTTATGGTGCTGAGCTTCAGTATAATGGCACTACCCTGTCAAAGCTGGTGCTCCATGCTGGGAGGGTTTTTTGTTTTATCAAACATAAATGCATTGTTTCCCCTCCCCCCTTCAAAGATTTTTTTTCAGGATAATTAAAGCTTGTTTAAATAAAATCCAGTGATCTCTTGACCACTTTTCCTATCTGATCCTGTATGTGAATCTACTGTTGAAGAAGTTGGAGGATTGTCAGAATTTCTTCTGCAGTGTCTGCTTATCAGGTGTAGACCTTGAAGGAGAAACATATCTGACTTGTCAGGAAAAAAATGATTTCAAGGCTTCTCTGATTAGGGAAGTTAACCAGTATAGCTTTTATCTGAGTAGTTACTTGAGTGTAACTACCCACATGGATGTTGTGTTCCAGAAAAACAAGTAAAATCACTTTATTCTGGATGCAACAGTAAAAATCATTCCTAAGTGATTCTGGCTGGTTAAGAGGGGGAAGGAATAACAGCATAACTGGAGCACAGTAGTTAAGCCAAGCATTTTATTGTGTAGGTCATAACAGAACATCATATTTTATAGGATAAAGTCATCCTACCTACTGCTAAGCTCCTAGCATGTGAAAATACTTGTATCAAATCAAGTTCATCCATCTGCAGAACCATCAGTATCCTGCAGAGAGAGATGGTCACAGAGAGCCTCTGACATTTCATGCCACTTCTTTATTTGTGCTTCTGTATTTGTTACTTTAGCTTTTGTGTTGCAGTGAGCTGTTCCAAGCAGTAGTGTAACTTTGAGTCCTTTGCTGCTGCACAGCTTTATTTTGCTAGTTCCAGGCTCTGGATTTGCCCTGACAAAACCAATAGTTTACACTGATGCATTGATCACTAGTCTCCAGCACTGTTTTGCCATTAGTTTGGAGTTTGTAGCAGGAACAAAAAGTCTCAGGAAGAAAATAAACATCTGCTTCCCATGACCTGTAACATAACAGCCAGGCATTGGTCATGAAAATCGTATTGCAGCACGAAGCAGATCGTACTGTGAAAGGAGATCACTTAATGTGCATGTTTATCCTTGAGCAACAGGACACCTCATGTTCAGTTCAGGGTTTTTACTGTTTTTATACACCCTTTTTTCTTTGAAATGCTCATCCTGTATAAGGCCCTTTAACTGCACCCTGAACAGGGCTTAGTTAGAAAAGGCTTGTAGAAATCCTTGCTACACCCCAGAATATTTGAGATCTGTGTCTCTTGTGTGCATCAGAAAGATTTTGATGCTGTGTAAAAACATGCACACTGTATGGTTTTTATCTCTTGTAGCCACTCCTCTCACTTCCTCACCATTAAACTGTTCTGTCTCTCCTGTCTGTATCTTCTTTTAAAGTCTTAGCTCTGAACAAAGTCATATCCATATTTGATACTGGGTTTTATTGCTGCTGTTGGGTCCAAACCTTGTGTGAGCAGGAAACAAAGCCTTGTTGTAAACCAGTGAGTGGAAGGTGAGATAGTGATTGCATTTTTCAAAGCATTGTTTTAGCTGAATGTCGAGACAAGTTCTATTGGAGAGGTTTTTTTCTCACTTAAAATGGCCTGGGAAACAGAATTTTTATTTGCCCTTCAATATGCTTAGCTTTAAACCAGTTTAAAATAATTTAAAAGTGTTTTTTTTTAATACAAGACCATATTTACATGCAGTTATTATTTGTAAACATAATGCCTTTCTTGAAATGCTAAGGTCTAGAGAGTGAAAAGGATGCTGATTATTCAAAGACTCCATTCAGAAGAGCACAAGCAGTGAATTGACTTGGAGTTCAGGAAAACAAAATGTGTTTTATTGAACTTCCAAATTTTCTAGCTAGCTTTTAATGAGGTGATGATTCTGTGTTGGTAAAGTAGATGTTACTGTGTATTCCAGCTACCCAGATCATCATTACACTAAAATGACAAGCAATAAGCTATTTAAACAAGTGTAAGCCAAAACACTTTCCATTTGGGCACAGCAGGATGTTCTCAGCTGAACTCTTATTTTCATAACAGTCTTGTGACTTAAATTGTGATTTTATTGTTCTTTTAAAACACAGTCTTTATTCAGATAGCTCTAGTCACTGGTCAGTTTGACTGACCAGCTCCAGTCAGCTGCCACAGAGGAGTTTTTGGATGGTTCAAGTTTTTAAAATAAGTTGTGGGAAAGGTTGCAAACTGAAATACAAAATGATGAAAATGTTCGTGTGGAACTTAGAAAATTGATGTTGTGATCTAGACTTTATCATTTCAAAATGTTCCTTTTTTTTCTTTTTAGAATATGCATGCCAAATGTCTTGTCTTTTTCAATGATTTGTAATATACATTTTATGACTGGAAACTTTTTGTACCACACTCTCGAATAAATGTTTTGCATTTTATTTGTTTCCTTCTGTCATTTAACCAACACAGGCCACGTTGGCTGTTGGTGATCTTTCATCCCAGAGGACCTTCCTGTGTGTAGGGAGAGAAGGAACTATGAGCTGTCCTCATTCCTAAGAGAGCAGCTGGATTGTGTGGTGTGCTCCAGAAGAAATGGCTGCTTTCCTTCAAGCAAGTGCTGTCCTACCTGGTCCATGAAACCACTCCCAACACCATCAGAGAGAAAAAAATGAGTAGCTGGAGCAGATAAAGTTCATAAAATCATCACAGAACCTTGGACTGATTTGGGTTGGAAGGGACCTCACAACCACACCCTGCCATGGTCAGGGGCACCCTGCACCAGCCCAGGATGCCCAAAGCCCCATCCAACCTGGCCTTGAACCCCAACAGAGATCCAGGGACAGCCACAGCTGCTCAGGGCAGCCTCTGCCAGCACCTCACTGGCTTCACACAGAAGGATTTTTTTTTCCTATCTAATCTAAAACTCCTTCAGTTTAAAGCCATTCCCCCTTGTTCTATCACTCTGTGCCCTTGTAAACAGTCCCTCCTCATCTTTCCTGTAGGCCCCTTTAGGCACTGAAAGGCTGCTCGAAGATTTCCCTGCAGCCTTCTCAGAGCTGAATCACTCCAACTCTCAGCCTGTCTCCAGAGCAGAGGTGCTCCAGCCCACAGACCACCTCTGTGTGCTCCTCTGGACTCACTCCAACAGCTCTGTGTCATCGTCCTGGGGACCCCCAAGCTGGATGCAGCAGCACAAGGTGGGGTCTCATGGGAGCATGGCCTCCCTTGACCTGGTCACACTGCTATGGATGCAGCTGAGAACACTTTGGCTTTCTGGGCTGCAAGTCCACATCACTGGGTCACAGAGACTTCCTCATCCATTGGTATCCCCAAGCCCTTCTCCGGGCTGCTCTCCGACCACTCTGCCCAGCCTGGAGTTGTCTTGTGGGTTGCCCTGAATCATTGCTCTTGCTCTTGGCCCTGCTGAGCTTCATGAGGTTCACAAAGTCCCACCTCTCCAGCCTGTCCAGGTCCCTCTGGACGCCTTCTCCCTGCCTGGAATGACCTGAGAAGAGGTTGGAGAGAGGTGGGTGATGGTCTCTCCTGCCCAGGGACAGGGGACAGGACAAGGGGAATGGCCTCAAGCTGCACCAGGGCAGGTTCAGGTGAGATGTCAGAAGAAATTCTTCCCTCAAAGAGCTGTGGGGGTGTGGGACAGGCTGCCCAGGGAGGGGGTGGAGTCCCCACCCCTGGGTGTATTGACCAGACGGGAGATGAGGTGCTCAGGGATGTGGTTTAGGAGAGGACAGGGACGGGTGAACCCCATGATCTCTAAGGGCTTTTCCAACCTGGTGACTGTGACTGGTCCTGATGCTGTGGGACGGCGGCGGCCGCTGAGGGGAGCGGCCCGGCCCGGCCCGCGGTGCCCGCCGGGCGCGGCGCGGTGCACGCTGGGAGCCGTAGTCCCTTCGAGCCGCCATTTCGCCGGCAGCGTGGGGACCGGCGCCCGCGGTGACTTTGCGGCATGGAGAGCAGCTTCGGCTCCGATTTCGGCTCCGACTTCGGCTCCGGAGCCGGCGGCGGAGGAAAGCTGGACCCGGGGCTCATCATGGAGCAGGTGAAGGTGCAGATCGCCGTGGCCAACGCTCAGGAGCTCTTGCAGGTCAGGAGGGCCCGCGGGCGGCGGGCGGGGTGGTCCCGGGGCCGCGCTGTGCCGGGCAGCGGGAGTCGCCCTCGGGGTGGGCCGGCCGGTCCCGCAGCCCTTCACCGGCGCTCCCGGCTCGGCGGGTGGTCCCGGCCGGGGCCCGCGGCCCCTCTCACGGCCTCTCTCCGCAGCGCATGACGGACAAGTGCTTTCGGAAGTGCATCGGGCAGTCCGGCGGAGCTTTGGACAACTCGGAGCAGGTGAGCGCGGTCGGGGAGAATCGGGGACCCGCGGGCCAACCCCCCCCCACCCGCCCGGGGCCACCGCTGAGGGCTCTTCGTCCCGCAGAAGTGCATCGCCATGTGCATGGACCGGTACATGGACTCCTGGAACACGGTTTCCCGAGCCTACAACTCGCGGTTGCAGCGGGAAAGAGCCAACATGTGAAGCGCCCCAGCTCCCGGCCCAGGAAGGGACCATGTGGGGGAAGTGACGATCGGCCAGTCCAGGTGGTTGGGGGTAAAATCCTGCTCCCTCTCCAGCCCCTGCCGTGGCAGAGCAATAAACCCTCACTGAACCTTTTGCATCCATTGGCTTTTATTAGCACCAGCTCCAGGAGCGAGTGAATTTTCCAGCCTCGAGAGCCACCGTGAGCTGGTTTGCCTCATGCCCTTCCCAGCAGCCCAGACTGGTCAAGGCATATAGCAGCTGATAAATCCCTGCTGAAAGGGTTGCAAGAGGTGAGGAGCTTTCTGTGGAAATGGAGGCCAAGCCAGCAGCACAGTCCTCTTGCCCAGGAAGCAAGCATGGACCCAGCCATCAGGTAGTCATCAACGATCCCATTTCACCAGTGGAAGAGCAGCTGTGAGATGCTCCACATGCCACAAAGCAGCTGTGAGATGCTCCACATGCCACACTCTACCCTTGTGTTTGTGTAGCTGTTTGCAGGGATTGCTTCTGGGCTCATAGGCTCAAGCAGTGTTTCTGGGAGCAGGGAGTGGTTATTAGGCTTGCAGCACAGCCTTGCAAACAGTTGTGCAAACAGTTTGGGATGTGAAGGGTTGGGAAGTACTTTGGTTGATTCCTTTATAGAATAAAATATGTTGCATGGCTGTGATAAACTGTGCAAGTTCTCTTTAGGCTCTGGCACACACAGTCCATCTTGGAGGCTGATTTTTTTTGAAGGAGCACTTCTACAACAGAGAACTCAGCTTCTGGGCTGAGCTCTGGGTTGTCTCAGCTTACAAACCTCTCATGGAAGGATAGGTTTGTGCTGTGTAGTTGCTGCACACAGCAGCTGGAAGAGGAGAGTGTTATATATTAAAAGTGCCTGTGCCTCTGTAGTGAGATTTTTTTTAATTCCATCTTTTGAAGCTCTTCAGTATTTTATAAAATATCTGTTTGTAGGGGCAGGGAGTCAGTCTGGAAGGGTGATGTGTGCTTAGTTGCTGGGACATTCAAAGGGATGTGGGAGAACCTGATTTCATTTAAGCTCTCAATGTGGTGGCTTCTGTGAAGGTGCTGAAGTGTTCTCACACAAGGTAAACTTGAGTATTTGGACTAATTGAAGCTGAACTGGAGTTTCCCATCCAGGTCAGGCAGACTGACTACATGAAAATAAAGTGCTTTCCAGCCATGTTTGCTATGGGGCTTTTTTACTTTTTATGGCTGTATAAATTTTGTAGCACTGGCTGTGCAGTAGTCCAGTTTCATTGATGGGAGCATCCCAGGAGGGTCCCAGCCATGGATTGGAACCCACCCTGAGCAAAGTCATGCCTGGAAGCCAGGTCTCCCACCTTGCTAGTGCTGTAGGTGGAAGAGTGGTGGACCTCACTGCCAGCTGAGGTGGGAAGGAAGAAGCCTCTTGCTATAGTCAGATGCAGAGCTTTAGTGACAATGACTAGGAAGGGGTCAGGGACACCATCTGCTTTTCAGTTCAGGTGGTCAGATCTAAGTCTGCCCAAGACTTGACATGTGAGTGCTGCAGTGTTTTATTTTCTTGTGAACAAAAATCCCCATATGCTGGCTGGTGGAACCTGACTTCTCACTGGGAGTTGTGTTGTTGGCTCACTGGCTCAGCACTTTGAATTCATCCCACATAGCAGCCAGAACAGTGCTCTGTGTTAATGTAATCACCTGTTCCCTTGTGCAGTGGGAGCTGGGAGCCTGGAGGGCTCTGAGCAGCCTGATTCTAACACAGCCTATGCAGTCTAAAGTCCAAGTGGTTTTCAGTCCTACCTTCTTTTGTCACCAAACAGTGAGCCAGAGGGTTGTCACTGAGCTTCCTAGTACCAAGCATCAAGTGGAAATAGTAGCATACCCCTTCCAGAAGCCACTGCACAACACAACAGCTCCACCAGTGCAGTGAGGTCTGAGGCAGCAGCAAGGGCATAACTGTAGGCTGGGGCAGAGTTTACTTGTCCCTTGGCTCTGGGATGACAGCTCCCAGGCACACCTAGACATCAGCTGAACTGTGTGAATGTCTGGCAGATGTTTCTGGCACCCCTCCAAGTAGAAAGGCCATGGTTTAATGTATAGGATGTTTGGCTGGGTCTTAAGACCTCATTTATTTATAGACAATGTCTAGAATTGCACCTTTCTATACAAAGCAGTTACCAAATGCCCTCGTGTCACGACTGCAGCGGGTCACACAGCGCTGGCATTTGCTTAATTTGCAGGCCATCATCCCCCCTTCTCAGCATCACAACCCCATGTAGAGCAGCTGAGGGGTTAGTGCATCCTCTGGTGATTGCTCCTCTCGTCAGTTGCCGTCCCTGAGTGTTGAAATGCAGCTTCAAAGCTTGAGGTTCTGCGCGATCCAGCCCTGGACAGCTGTGACTTTGGTGTAGACACCAGGGAAGTATGGCCTGGCACAGCCATAGCCCCAGCTTGTGATTCCTGCTAGAAACCACTTCCCTGAGGGTTCTCTGCATGCCAGGGGCCCACCTGCATCACCCTGTTGAGAGAGGAAAAAGGTCCCTTGTCAAGCCAGAAGGGCAGCCCAGCTCTGAGATTCTTGCTCTGGGACACAGGGGTGTTTGTTGTCCTGTTTCCCACCCCCCCCAGGAGCCTGCTTCCAAGATGGGGGACTCAGTGATGTACTTGTGTCTGCAATCTGAGTGTTGGGGTTCTGGAAAGCACAGAGGCACAACAGGGTCATGAAATGGGCTCTGTGGTATCCCTGGGGTCTCCTGCTTGGTGTTACCTCTCTGCTCTTAACAGGGGAAGCAGGATGAGGATGAACTGGGGTAGGACCAACAGCCAGTGGAGATGGAAGGATGGGGAGCTGAGCTGGGAGAGGCAGGGCAAGGCTCTCCTGAGGGAATAAAGCCTGGGGGCTTTGTACAGGGGTGCTCTGACCCAGCCTCAGCGTTTGCTGCTCGTACTCACTGAACAACTGTCGACGGTGCCCTGTGGGAACCCTGCACACAACATCCTGCTGCTGATCTGGACAGGGTAGAACTTTTTGCAGGCCTGGTCTCCAATCATGTTCACTGCTGCTTTTTGCAGATGCTTTGACATGAGACCTGAGGAGACAAATGCAGCTGTTAGGTTGGTGCAGAGGACATGAGAAGTAGAAGCGTGTGTTGGAGTGGGAAGGAGAACTAAGCTGGTTCACCCCCTGGCAGGGCAAGCACAGGAAGGGCTCTGGTGTGTGGTTTGTCAGTTTGGCCAACTGACAAACTGGTATCAGGGTGGTCCTTGGACTGCAGGAGCACTGCTGGAGTTACAGGGATGGGGAGCACAGTTGCAGGCATGCAGAAAGCTGACACAAAACCTAATGGAGGAGTAGAGTGCATGGCAGCTGGGAAGGGGGTGATGGTGACACCAGCCTTGCCTGGGTTGGTATCCCCTGTAGGGTGTGCAGAGTGGTTGGGACCATGGCATGGGGCTTGTAGATGTTTGGGCTCGTAGGGTTGGTGGCACTTGGCTATCATGGACATGAGGAACCCTCTCAGCCAGTACCTCCTTCCTTCGTGGAGCCCCAGCCTGTGATGAAGCATCTGGCTCCTTCCTGGAAGACGTGTGAGTTGTCTGGGAGACATATGGGTTTGATGGTGTTGCTGAACTTGACAGGTGTGTTCAGCTCCAGCAGTGCCACATCATAGTCCAGGCTGTAGACATTGTAAAAGGGGTGCTTGTAGATCCGGAATATTTTCTCCATTTTGCCATCGATGCCACTCAGGAAGGGTGTTCCCAGAAAGGCCACCCACATTTTGGGGTCACTGTAACTGCAGAAAGACAGCAAATGCAGCTGTTAGGCCTCAGAAGGAGGGCAGCTCCTCCAGCTGTCAGGCTGGGATGTGCTATGGGCAGGACCCCTGTCTCCAGCACGCTGTGGATGTACCATGGCTCATTCCTCCTCACACTTACCTGCAGGGCCACACCTGTCACAGGGAGCCTGTGCTCCCACCCCAGGCACAAACCCCCAGCCCTGGGGACACTGTGAGGAAGGGGAAGGGCAGGAGGGCTGGTGGGGAGTGTGGCCAGGAGCCAGCAGTGTTCACTAGCCCATCTCAGACTCACATGTCGAAGCAGTGGGCCGCGGAGAGCAGCCAGCGGTCGGCGATGAGGACGGCCCCGCACTTGTGCTCCTTGCGCCAGAGCCAGAGGCTGACCTGCCAGGGCCACTCGCCTCGGGCCGCCGCGCTGCCGCCCACGATCCTGCTCAAGGGCAGAGCAGCTGCTAAGCCACAGTCTGGGACACAAGAAGAAGAAGAAGCACCATGATTTGAAGTAACTATGAATGAAAGGGATCTCTGCCTTCCTTCCATAGCCTGTGCTGTGGGGCAGCCTCAGGGGAGACGGGGCAGGAGGGGGTGATGAGTTTCACCCGTCCTCGCAGTGTTTGGTGGACGTGGTATGGTTTGGGAGCTTGTTGTCACAGATCACACCTTCTGGGCATGCAGTATGTGAGGAGGGGTGTTTGGATGGACTGCCTGAGCTCTTGCACATCAAGGAATGTGCAGCCCAAGGAGCAGCCCTGTGGATGGCTGTGAGTGGGGGCTGCCACGGTGCACAGAGCTGTTGTGCCAGCTCGTGGTAGCAGAGGGCCTGTCCAGAAGGCCTGTGTGCCACAAGCACCTGGCAGAAAATACAGCCAGGCCCAAGCCTCCAGTGTACAACCTGGGGCTGGTGACAGTCTGGTGGGAATCTGGGGGGTGGCCCTGTGGTGTCTGGCAGCAGGAGGAGGAGGCTGGGCAGCACTCCAGAGCCGTACTCACCACAATTGCGCTCGTCAAAGCCGTTGCTGCAGTCGACGACGCCATCACATTCGGGGTTTGGTTTTCCAATACAGACCTTGCTGGAACACTTGAAGGTGAGGCTGGTACAAGGCACCACTGGAAGGCAATAACCCATGGCCTGCTTAGAACCTGCTGTGCTGGGGCTGGAGATCTACAGATATGTCAAGCCTGGCATCAATTTTACCTGGGGTTTGGGTGGACTTGGCAGACTCAGTGGTATTCAGAGCTGTGGAGGCTTCTTTCATGGCTGTGGTCATGGTCTCCAGGGTGGTTGTGGTGGTTGGACTTGCAGCTGTTGTGTTGGGCTGGTGGGTAAGGATGGCTGAAGTAGAAGCTCTAGTGATGGCTGAACTGGAAGGGGTGCCTGTGGCAGGGCTGGGCACCCGTGAGATGGTATCCAGGATCCAATCCCTGAGCTTGGTAATTCTGGAGTACACACCGGGTTTCATAGCCTGGGCACAGCCAATTCCCCAGCTCACAATGCCAGCCAGGTAAAACACTCCTGGGGTCACCTCACAGGCCAAGGGTCCACCCGAATCTCCCTGAGGAAGAAGCAAGGCAGTGGCTGCTCAGCTCAATCAGCAAGACAAGTCTATGTGGAGCTGCTACACAGCCACACTAGGAGACCTTAACCCTTAACTCTTCTTTCTCCAGGCCTGCCAGGCTATCTGCTGCCATGCAGTGTGGGTGCAGGACACGAGTGTGTGGAGGCTGACACTAGGGTCAGTGGCTCAACCTGGCTGCACAAATATGAGTGTTGTGATATTTCATAGCTCCTGACAGCACCTTTCCACAAGCACAGGACAGCCACCACCAACTGCTGCTGTCTCAAGATGGTGTTGCATCCAGAGAAGAGCTGCTTCATCCAGTACTCCCATCTGACTAGCCAGAGTGGTGGGATGTTGGTTTAAACCACACTCAACATGATGGAGCTTAATTTATATTTCCAAAGCTCCAAGGCAGTGGGCTGTTTTTTTGAGCTAAGGTAGATGTGGATTACAGCCTGGGAGCTAACTCAGCTTTCTGGAACAGTCCACCCCAGACTCTTACCTGGCACGAGTCTATCTTGCCCTCCAGGAAGCCAGCACAGATCATTCGGTCAGTGAGGGAGAAGTTGTAGAGAAAGTTGCAGGTCTTCTGCTCAATGATGCCCACTGAGGCTTTCTGCAGGATCCTGGGCTTGGTGGCTGCATGGAAACCACAGGATTGGTGAGTGCAGCACAGGAAATCACAGAATCATGGAATGATCAGGGTTAGAAGTGACTCCCAGAGATCATCCAGTCCAACCCCCCTGCAAGAAGCCGGGACACCCCCAACTAGATCACATTGCTCAGGGCCTCATC
>VXBZ01004389.1:58027-75035 GCA_013399135.1 Heliornis fulica | reverse complement strand
GCCATGTTGAGTCTCTCACCCACCAGCACTCCCCAGTCCTTCTCCTCAGTGGGAACAAATGGCTTCTCCAGTGACTCAGCACATATTTCAGGAGACCAGGCTCCAATCCCACACAGGAATTGTGTCATGAGCGACTCTCTCAGCAGCCTGGAAGCTCCTGTCTGACCCCCGGTGCAGCGTCACACCCGTGCACAGGCCGCTGCGCCCAGGCAGCGCGTTCCTGTTGTCTCGAGGGCTTATGGGCTCCTGGTCAAGGGTTAGAGGGACAGTAGGGCTCCAGCAGTATGTGCCATGCTCAGGCATTTGCTTTTTTTAATGGCTTGGAGCATCTTTGGAGTGTGGCAGCCCAGAAAACTAAGGGGAACCTGGCAGGTTTTTCTGGTTCCTGAAGTTGCTCTCTCCTTTTCTTGTTTGCTAGTGGCTTCTAAAGAAAAGTGGTTTAGGGTCATGCTCTGTGTGCCTTTATTCTTTTCTATTCTCATTCCTGAACGTTCCTGGTGGTCCCTGTCACTGCCCATCCTGCATGCTCCCAGGGCTGCCTGGGTGCAGGGGCACAGACATTGCGACCCCCCGCTGCTGCGGGGCCGATCGAGTAATGCAGCACTGCTTACCATTCCCTTCTTGGAGGTTCCCCCAGCCAGAAACGAGGCATTTCTTGCCTACAGGAAACTTCTGCACAGCCAGTGGGAGACAGATGGGCTGGATGTATTTGTTGAAGACAAGAGGTTTTGCCAGCTCAAGAAGTGCCACATCAAAATCCAGGACAATGGGGTTGAAGAGGGGATGCAGGATCACTCTCGTTACGTTTATTGTCACTGCACTTCCTTCTGTTCCATTTAGTGATGTTGTTCCCATGTAGGCTTCAATCTCTTCTGGATCTGTCCTGCAACAGGTAATCCAAACCATGAGTGCTCACACACATACACCTAGCATGAATCCTGACATTTAAACTGCAGGCAGTTTTACATGACTGATGCTTCACAGGATCCCAGAACGTCAGGAGTTGGAAGAGACCTTGAAAAATCATCCAATCCAACCCCCTGCCAGAGCAGGATCACCTGGATCAGGCCACACAGGAACAGGTTGGAATGTCTCCAGAGAAAGAGACTCCACAACCTCTCTGGGCAGCCTGGCCCAGGGCTCTAGCAGCCCCCTCAATGACAGTTCTTCCTTATGGAACCTCCTCTGCTCCACCCTGGACCTGTTGCCCCTTGTCCTGTCTCTGGCCACCCCTGAGGAGAACCTGGCTCCATCCTCCTGACACTCACAGTTGTTTTAACCCTACTTTTCCAGAGCAGAGCCCAGCACACACAGCAGCAGCGCTGCTACGTCTGGCCCAAAGACCCTTTTCCAGCAGTGGCACATGGTAGATGTCTCCTGAAAAGCAGGTAAACACAGAGCAATCCTTGCCTCCAGAGATCTGTGGTTTCAGGAGTGTTCTGTCACACAGACAGGGTCTTTACATTATTTTGAAGTTTTATGGGGATTTTCTAGACTTGTGTTTTACTGTTGTTTTTTGGTTTTACCCCATATGCATTTTAAACCTTCAATTTAATGATGTTTCTGAAGAGCTGCTTCCTGATGACTGTTTTCCACCTGCTCTTAGTGGTTATTTAAGACTTTAGCAATATAGCAAGAAGGCATTCCCTAAAGCTTGTACCCTGGCAGTTGTACAGTCCTCATCACACACTCCCTTCCCACCCAGTTGTCACCTTTCCCAACTCTATTTTGTTGTGGTTGTGACGGATGACCAAGCTCATCCTTTTTACAGTGTGATTCTAGCACTGTGTATGGTTGAGAAGTCTCTATGCTGTGGATTACCAGCAGCACACTGGGAATCTCAGTTTTAATTGCTGCTGCCCAAAAAGCTGCTGTTCTGGCAGTATCCACATTATTTCTGACCTTTTTCTGAAAGGTAAAAGCTGCTTCCTGATGACTGTCACCTGCTGACAGGTAGTACTGCTTTTTTGCTCACTCACTTGACACTTACCTACTTATTTCACTTGCTGCTTTATTACCCAGCTATTTAATGCATTAATTTCCTCTAGAAACTCTTTGTGGTTGAGTTAATCCCCCACTTTCTGCCTTCAGGAATTTTTACTCTTGACAAACATCCTCTTGCTACTCATTTTTAGTGTTAGTTATAAATCTGGGCTTGGGCTTTTGCTGTTCAGCAGAACTCTGTGGGATTGAGCTGACCAACCTCCCTTTAACAATTGACCATGTGATTCTTTTTCCTATATTACAGCCAATTTTTAAGGTTAAATTTCCTGAAGAAACTCCTGTGGCACTTGTGTCATTCTTCCTCCCTGCCCAGGCTACTTGAACCTTTCCCCGCCTCATCCCAGTCTCCCCACAAAACCCCTTTTACTATAAATAACTATTAAAAAACATCAATCATGTCTACTCTGTGGTCTGGTTTGTCCCCAGGGGCTGCAGTGCCGTGGCTGTGGGTTTGGCTGTGTGGTCTCATGGAGCTGCACAGCTCTGCCCCAGGGAGGGGGTAGGGGTCTCTTACTCATTGAAGCAGTGAGCTGCTGATAACAGCCAGCGGTCCCCGATTATGGTGGCTCCACAGAAGTGGCTTGAGTCTTCTTTCAGGCTGACTTGCCAGGGGATCTCTCCTCTGGAGGCATCTGTTCCTCCCACGATCTTGCTGGGTTTGGAGAAGCCAGGTCGTCCTCCACATTCTGCACAAAGCCCAAAGCATGACTTGTGAGTGCTTCTGGCAGAAGACAAGTGAGCAGAAGCTTTTGTTCTCTCTAACCAGTAAATCTGAGTGGGGATAGGTCAGGGCTGGTGTGGTCTTTCCTGCCTAAGTGGCTTTCACCCTAACTGCTGTTCTGCACCTTGCTCTTGGCAACCTACACAATCCCAGAGCTGTAGGGGCTGGAAGGGACCTCCAGAGATCATCGAGGCCAACCCCTGCCAGAGCAGGTTCCCTAGAGCAGGTCACACAGGTCAGTGTCCAGATGGGTCTTGAACATCTCCAGAGAAGGAGACTCCACAACCCCCTGGGCAGCCTGTCCCAGGGCTCCATCACCCTCACTGTGAAGTTCTTTCTCACATCAGTGCAGGACTCCCTGTGCTCCAACTTGTGGC
Organism: Heliornis fulica; assembly: GCA_013399135.1. Lineage (NCBI taxonomy): Eukaryota > Metazoa > Chordata > Aves > Gruiformes > Heliornithidae > Heliornis > Heliornis fulica. The sequence goes on along the minus strand of VXBZ01004389.1, from coordinate 71,933 downwards.
CATTGCCCCTTGTCCTGTCCCCACAGGCCACTGAGAAGAGGTTGGCCAGTTCCCTTTGTCTCCCACACTTCAGATATTGATAAACATTGATCAGATCCCCTCTCAGGCTTCTCTTCTCCAGGCTGAACAGCCCCAGCTCCCTCAGCCTGAAGGTGTCCTTAAGCCCACACCTTTCTCCCAGGCAGAGTAACCAGCAGCTCTGTGCCTCTTAGTGCTGCTGTTCCAAATAAAGAGTTAACAATAAATTTAGACAAATACCCTACATCAGTATGTCCCAGCAGAGCTGCTGGGAGGGCTCCTCACAGCTGACAGGTCATCCTATAGACACCCACCCTCCTTCCCCTCAGGGAGAAGATACATGGCTGCCACGAGGCAGCCATGTATCTTGGAGGCTTGTTGTTGGCCTCCAAAGGATCAACTGCTGATCCTTTGGAGGCCAACCACAGTAAGTGGTCAGGGTAAAGAGTGTCAGAGCGCTGTGTCCCGGGACAGAGCCTGTCCTGGGGCTGCTGGAGCAAATAAATTATGGGAAACACAAACTTTCCTCTTCATTTGCATAAGCAAAGATGCTCATGAAGCTCATCTGCAAGGATAGTGACTTTGCTGAGCTGGGGCAGGCAGACAGTGGCACTTGTGCCTTGGCCCTTAGCACTTGGGCAAGGGCTTTGTGGGTCACCCTAGTGAAGGTCACTTCAGCTCAGCAGGGTGAAGAACCTGACGTTGAGCTGTACCAGCCACTCTGCCCACCAAGGTGTGCCCACCCTGTGCTCATACCTTGTGGTCTCGAGGCAGTCACGGCCTTGCTGGCAGCTGGGGCTGGTGAGGAGGTGGGAATTGCTCTGCTGCTGGTGGTGGTGGTGAGGTCTTCAGAGCTGACCACGTTGCTCTTATTACCAGGGTGTAGGGGAGGGACAGTTCGGTCAGCAGAGGTGGGGAAGGCAGAAATGGCACCAAGGATCCAGTCTCTGAGCTTGGTGACACGTGTGTAAACCCCAGGCCTCCTGGCTTCACCACATCCAATGCCCCAACTCACAATTCCCGCCAGGAAAAACCTTCCAGATGGTTCTTGGCAAACCAGGGGCCCACCAGAGTCACCCTGCAAGAGAAGCCAGATGGTGAGCTCACCCTGTGGACACGCTGAGCCACTCTTGGCATAGCTCTGCCAGACCTTACTCTGTCCCTGGGTATCCCAGGTCACCTCTGATGGTTTGCTCCAGCCAGGTGATGAGTGAAGCAGCTCTGGTGCTGGCCTTGGGCTGCTCCTCTGTGTGGGCACTGTCCTGCTGTTGAGCAACAGCCTTATGGCTGTTGCTCAACAGCAGGACAGTGCCCACACAAGAAGAACTTGTGTTCTTCTGATATACACAAGTACATCCTCCATAAAACCTCCAGCAAACCCTTCTACTGGTTTACTCACTGTTAAACTGCTCTTTTCAAGGTTAAGCCCAGCAGACCCATCACAGGTGGGTGTTCATCCACAGCCCAAGGAGACTGTGCTAATCTCTGCATGATGTTTTCTTGGTTTGGCCTATGGATCCCTGGTTAATTCTCTGGCACCTTGGGGCCACACAAATGTCACTTTTGGTATGGGCTGTGGTGTCTGTGAGGCCTCAAGGCCTTCTGGAGTTGGCTTGTTCTAATGATTGGACCATATGGGTCATGTTCATCATCCAACATCAAATCTTCCATTTTTGGCTCCTTCTCCAGTGTCTGTGCTGCATTTGGTGCAGAATTATGAGTCACTACTATGAGAGAAGTGCAGTTTTACTCAGCTGGTGGCTGCAGGTATGAAGGGGACCACAGGAACAGCCATGGAAACCACAGTCTTCCTCTCCCAACACAGTCCTCTTCTCCCCACACCTTGTGAAGGCAGGACTTTCTCCAGCTGACCACCTGCAGTTGCAGGCTGGATAAAGGCTGACTAGAGAACACACTGAGTTGTTCCTCAAGGCTGTTGTGTATGTTTAGGTTTCCACTGCTGCTCTTTGCCATCTCGGTTTTAACCTGAGGACCTGCCAGGTGCTTTGGTAGCACCAGCCCTGAGTGCAGCTCAGGAAGCAAAGAGGCCAGGAGAGCCCCTTTATCAGCAGTGCCCCACTCAAAGCACTAGAGAACATGCTCTCATTTTTGTCTTCTGTGGTCCCTGATCTGCTCTTGGGTCCAAGGCATCACCTCAAACCCTGGCTGGGGGGAGCACGACCATGGTGTCAGCTCCTGCTGCTTGATGCACACTGGGAGGAAAAAGACTGATGTGGGGAGGATTCATTCCAGCTTCCCTGGGCAAGGCTTACCTGGCAGGAGTCGATTTTCCCCTCTAGGTAGCCAGCACAGAGCATCCTGTCTGTGAGGGCATGGCTGTAGAGGCTGGAGCACAGCGTCTGGTCCAGGAGCTCCACTGTTGCTTTCTGCAGGAACTCTGGTTTCACCACTAAACAAGAAAGATGGAAACGTGAACTCACCACAGGGAGCCTTGCACAGGACCAGTCACCCGTGTCACAGCCCACCCTGGGTGCTTTGGTCAGAGTATGGCCTGAGGTTCCTTCCACAGGTCCTCCTGCACCGCTCACACCCCACTCTGGCTCCTCTGCCGCACTTTGCTTACAGAAATCCTCCCTGAGGTAGCCCCAGCCGGAGATGAGGCACTTCTTGCTGGTGGGGAAGTGGTGGCCAGCCTCTGGCAGGCACACGGGCTGGATGTACTTGGTGAAGGTCAAAGGTCTCTTCAGCTCCAGCACAGCCACGTCGTAGTCAGCTGTGTCGGTGTTGTAGGACGGGTGGGGGATGATCTGCGCGATGTCCATTTTCACGGCGCTGCTGTCGGAGCCTCGGAGGGACGTGGTCCCTGTGTAAGCTGCCCACATGGCTGGGTCCTGGAACCTGGGAGATAGTCAGGACCATAGAACCAGAGAACTTTTAAGGCTGGAAATGACCCCTAAGATCATCTGGTCCAACCATTAACCCACTGCCATCAAGTCTACCCTTAGACCATGTCCTCAAGCACCGCATCTCCCCGTCTGTTAAACCCCTCCAGGGATGGGGACTCAACCCCCTCCCTGGGCAGCCTGTCCCAATGCTTGAGGACTCTCTCAGGACAGAAGTTCTTCCTAAGATCCAACCTAAATTTTCCCTGGTGCAGCTTGAGGCCATTACCTCGAGTTCTGTCACCTGTTACTGGGGAGAAGAGACCAACCCCCACCTCACTGCAACCTCCTTTCAGGGAGTTGTAGAGAGCAATAAGGTCTCCCCTCAGTCTCCTCTTCTCCAAACTAAACACCCCCAGCTCCCTCAGCCTCCTCGTAGGGCCTGTTCTCCAGACCCTTCACCATCCTCGTTGCCCTTCTCTGGACACGCTCCAGCACCTCAACGTCCTTCTTGAAGTGAGGGGCCCAGAACTGGACCCAGTACTCGAGGTGAGGCCTCACCAGTGCAGAATACAGGGGGATTATCACCTCCCTGCTCCTGCTGGCCACACCGTTCCTGATCCAAGCCAGGATGCCATTGGCCCTCTTGGCCACCTGGGCACACTGCTGGCTCATGTTTAGGGGCTGTCAACCAACACCCCCAGGTCCCTTTCCCCCAGGCTGCTCTCCAGCCACTCCTGCCCCAGCCTGTGACGTTGCCTGGGGTTGTTGTGACCCAAGTGCAGGACCCGGCATTTGGCCTTGTTGAACATCACATTGTTGGCCCCAGCCCAACCATCCAGCCTGTCCAGATCCCTCTGCAGGGCCTTCCCACCCTCCAGCAGATCCACACTCCCACCCAGTTTGGTGTGTGAGGCTCCAGCCCTGCTCTGAGGGGTGCTGCCTCCTGCCCACCCTGCCCTGGGACAGGAGCTCCTGGTGGCCGATCTGGTAGGGAAAGGAAACCAGCTATGGTGGGGCAGTGTGGGACAGTGGGAGCTTGAGCCAGAAGACACATCAGCCTTTGGAAACGTGGGGTGGGGTGGGGTGTGAAGCTAGCAGGGCTAGAGCTTACTCAGTGAAGCAGTGAGCAGCAGACACCAGCCACTTCTCCGTGAGGATCGCGGCCCCGCAGAAGTGCTCGTTGTTCTCTCGCAGGCTGACTTGCCAAGGGAACTCCCCTCTGGAGGCCTCTGAGCCCCCCACTATCCTGCTGGCTGTCTTCATGGCAGGGCGGCTGCCACAGTCTGGAAGGGAGGAGAGGGTCACTGGGACAGGATCCTGCCCCACTGTGTCCCAGGAGAGCACCCTCGGGCTGCTCCTCCCTCGGCACCTGCTCGAGCAGCAGGACGTTACCAGAGGTGTCACAGGGAGGACTTTAACACTGTCCCACCACAGCATCCTCCCTGAAGGTGCTGAAGCAAGAAATTCTGGAGAGAAATATCTTGGCTAGCTTCACAAACTGAGCCACTGGCTCGTGTCCTGCTGGTGGCAGCCTGTGGGCGCGTGGTGACACCAGCCTCACCGTGACCCTTTGCAGGTGGTGGTGGGACCAAGGTGTTTCTGGGGTACATTTCCCCTCATCCTGATGTGTCATCATCAGGATGTCCCCTCATCCATCCCCACATCCTCGCTGTGAGAGACTCACCACAGCCCCTCTCATCGGAGGCGTCGGCGCAGTCGTCTTGGCCGTCACATTCCGGGTTTTCCTTCCTCACGCACTGGGCGTTGCGGCACGTGAAGGCGCCTCCAGGGCAGCTCCCTGGGGACAGCAAGGCTTGAATCACTCATGTCTCCTCCAGCCCACCCAGGAACCATCCCCACCCTCTCTAGGGGCAACTACCACGGTCTCCTTGGCACAGGGTCCCAGTGGGAGGCAGCCAGGAGCGGAGCTGCAGCTCTTGTGCTTGGGGTGGGGGGAAGGGCCCTGGACCACCAGTTATGGGGCTTCTTCTATCTGCAGCTCCAGGATGAGGCCACAGGTTGGGCTGAGGAGTGTGGACAGGGGAGTGGGAGCGTTTCCTGGTGCCTGGCTCTCACCTGATTTCAGTGTGTGGGGAGAAGCCTCGTCGGGACCTGTGACAAAGTGGAAGGAACAGGGGTCAGTGAGGGTGTCCTGGGCCACCGGAGTGGGGTGTTCCCATCAGCTCCTGGGTCAGGGCTGCCAGAGGCTTTGCTCATCTTCTCCTCCTGCCTGGCAAGTGCTGTCCCTGCCCCATGGCCAGTGGTGAGCTCTTGGACCAGTTCCCATCCTCAGACCCTTCCTTACTGTGCTCCACCATGAGCAGAGAAGGGGAGGAGCAGCCGTCTGCACCCCCACAGGCATCTGGAGGGGGGGGGTTGGAGAAAGCCCCAAGAGCCACAGGAACCCTTGGGAGCAGTGAGCTGCCTGCCAAGAGCAGGATCCAAGGCTGGAGCTATGCAGGACCGATGCCCAAAGCCAAGGGGTGTCTGTGCATCCTCTCTTGGGGTGCACAAGACTTCCAAAGATCCAGGGACACCACCCATCACTGGCTCAGAGGAACCCACACCTTCACCTCTTCCAGGCACTTGGTCTTTAAACACACTGGACCTGGGGTCCTGGGGTGATGTGCACTCACTGTCACTGAAGGTGAACTTCTAGACAGGTGGTTTCAGGAGAATAATTCAAATATGAGAACTATCTACCTAAGCAGGAACTATTGCCACAACCCTGAGGTCTGCCTGAGGTCTGCCTGAGGGCTGCTGCATACTTGCAGGTACAGACAACCCAGAAACTCACCTCCAGAGGCTTTTTCTCTCATCCTGCAGGCTGGCTCCAGGTGCAGCATGAGAACAAGCAGGTATTTAATTTTCAGGTTCTGTTGCAGTCACAAGCCCCCAGAACTGATCTTGCAGGGCAGAGTGCAGGACAGCATTCGTGTGGGAAGGGGACCAGGGGCTCTCCACATGTGTCTGTTAAGTAGCTGCCAAGATCTCAGCATGTTCCTGCCACTGTCTTGTGATGCTGGGAGCACCTGGGAGCCAGGCAGAGCATCTTCTGTTGGGGCCTGGCAGCACCTCCACTTCTAACACTGCTACTGGGCGTGAGGCCGTGACCACACATCAGAGCTAAAGCTCTGTGGCAGTCACAGAGTCATAGAATCACCTGGGTTGGGAGAGACCTTCAGGCTCATGGAGTCCAACCCCAGCCTGACCCTGCCCAGGCCACCTCTAGCCCATGTCCTTCAGCACCTCATCTCTTGGCCTTTCCAATCCCTCCAGGGATGGGGACTCCACCACTGCCCTGGGCAACCTGTCCCAACCCTGACAGCCCTTTCAGGGGGGAAATTCTTCTCATGTCCAACCTCAATCTCCCCTGGGTCAGTTTGGGACCATTTCCTCACATCCTATAGCTTCTTACCTGAGAGAAGAGACCGACCCCATCTCTCTGCACACTCCTTGCAGGGNCACCCCTCCACCGCCCCCTCAGCCTCCTCACAGGACTTGTGCTCCAGACCCTTCCCCAGCTCCACCACCCTTCTCTGGCCACACTCCAGCATCTCAACACCCTTCCTGTAGTCTGGCCATCAGAAGACACACCGTGTGGCTTTGTCACCCTGGCTGCCAGCACCAGCACAGGTCACCTGCCCTGGCAGCTGTGGGAGGAGCATACCTGTCAGAGAAGCTGAGGATATAGTCCCATAGTCAGGCAGGGACAGACCCTGCCTGTGCAGGGCGGCCGCCAGCCCGTGCCTGAGAGCTTCCTCCTCCTCGGTGGAGCTCAGGGGCCGGGAGTCCTGCGGGGCGAAGCGGAGGCGGACGCGGACGATCACACTCGAGTTGCCGTTCCTGCCAGAGGACAGAGAAGTGATGGGTGCCTGGAGTCTGTGGTCAGTACAAGGGACAGGCTCTTCTGCTGGCTGCCTACAGGCAAACACAACTAATTCTTAATCATTTAAGGTGCAGGTTGCTCTGGAGATTGGGTTGAAATGGGCGTTTGCATCTTTTTCTTCAGCCTAAAATTTGTCTGTGGTTGAACAAAGGTTTTTTTCTCTGTCTTTTGGACTCCATTTCCAAATGAAAGAACCCAGAACATTGGTGTGATCCCAGAAGAAAAAAATCCAGCCTTGACCAAGGATCAGTCATTTGTTTGAATGAGAACACAGGTATGAGCTCACCTTGGTGGTGGAGCTTGTCAGGATGCCCTGAACCAAGAGCTTCACACTCAGCTGGAAGAGCTGCCTACACTCACCTGTAGCCCAGGATAGTGCAACCAGTGCAGCTCCAGTCCAGCTGGGACTCCTGGAAACTGGACAGAAACTGCAAAGCAAAGAACAATGGTCACTCACTGACTGGGCAGAAGGTCCCAGGGAGATGGGACTGGGTGATACCTGGAAGCTGGAGCTGAAGCATCTTCTCTTGTCTCTCAGCACCTGTGTCCAGCTCACGTGTAACCCTTTTCCTACCCTGGTTCTGGGCATGAGGCAGCACAGTCCCCTCTTTATACCTTCCTCCCACCTCTCTTTTACCTGACCAGAAATTTCCCAGACTGCAAAGGCTTTTTAAGGCCTTGATGTGGGCTCTTAAAGTGCAACTCAACCCCACGTTGCACCCTGCTGAGAAATCCCCATCTTCCTCCTGCACTTCATACCCAGGTTCTGCTCAATGAGAACAGTCGAGCTGGGCCCTGGGGAACCACCAGCATCTTTCCCAGGTTCTTTCTCTGCAGGCCCAGACTCACCAGCCTCTCCAGAGCAGGTGTCAGCACCCTGTAGTAGTCTGAGGTCTCCATCTGTAAGCTGCTGTTGAACACGATTCCTTGGAGCTCCACAGTGTGCTCAAAGCTGGTCTCTCCCATGGGATAACAAGCTGCCAGGGAGGGAAGGTGTCTGTTACAGGCACAGGGGACACATGGAGGTTTGGGGCCATGGCTGGACACAGCTGTCCTCGTGGTCTGCTTTGGAACATGGGGCTTGTCATGTCCTTTGGACCCCACCATGATTTGAGCATCTTGACTGTCCCTGAGCACCCCTGGATGCCTTGGGGGTGCCCAGGGCAGTGCTGGGCTTCCTCTCACACAGGCAAGAGGAGGAGTTTGAACTGAACTAGTTTGAACTTGAAAATGGTTTCAAGCCTGAGACAAAAGGTCCTGAACAGATGGGGGCAACCTGGCAACCCAAGCCCAGACTGACCTCATCCTTGCTGGAACAGGCATGGGGAAGGTGTGCTGGGTGCCAGAGCCAAATTATAGAGCTGTGCTGGTGGGATGTGTCAGGCTGGGCTCCACACCAGGGTGCTGGCCTGAGGTGGCATCTGGCCATGGGGCACCAGGAGCAGGAGGGAGGTGAAACAGGCAGGGAGAGGGTGGTTATGCTGTGGGACAGTGAAGCAGGCGATGGTCAGTGGCTGCAAGAGGTTGTGATAGGAGATGGCTGGGGCAGAGAGGTGCTGTGACAGGGGTCTGGGGAGTGACAGGCAGAGATTAGAGGGGAGAAGCAGAGTGTGCACATCGTGTGACACCAGCTATAAAGTGCTTTAAGTCACATTTGGAGCAGTTGACTGCAGCCCCTGGTGTCTGTGTGGGGAGATTGGCCACATTTTGGCCTCAGCAAAAGGCTTTTGAGGATTTCTAACCTGAGGACTCTGAACTATGTGGACCTTTTTTTTTAAATATTGATATTTTTGTAGCAGATAAAGAACATACTGGCTGCACACTCACCCAGCAGGACCCCCAGGTAGAGGGCTGTCACGCCGCCCACTATGACAGCGGCGACGGTCCCCTTCCAGCAGCTGGCCCTCAGTCCCCTTCTCTGGGTGCCAGGCACTGGCTTTATTTGGTCCATACTTTCTGAGCAGCGATTCCAATGGCTTCTGTGATTAAAAAGAGGAAGAAAAGGACAAAACTGGGATGGAACATGACATGTCATAGTTACCCCAGGAGCTCCAACCCTATCACCAGAAGTAGAAGGATGGGTACGTGCTGCATCCCCTGAAAGTGCCTCAAGCTGTAGTCAGGGGGTTTTGGTAATACACCCAGGCTGTAGGACCTGAACACATCAGCTGTGATGGCCCCTCCCTGCCTGGTTCCCCTTTTTCCTAGGAGGCCCCCACTGACCATGGTCATGTCTGTTGTGAGCACAAACCAGCCCCATTTCCACACTCTGCACTTTTGGTGACACAAGCTCCAGGTGTTCCCAGCACCACAGACCCTGCCTGGGGTCCAGCCAGCACAGCACATGGTACCTGCTCATCAGCAGGCAGCCCCCCAGCCTGGGATTTGAGGGTCCTATAACACCAGGGTGAACTGGCACACCAGTTCATCAAGATGGATGTCAGTATGGATGGTGCCTGACACCCTGGCTTGGACTTTCTGCCTCAGACATCACCCCTAGTAAAAAATCCTGACACCACCCCATGTCACAAGCAGGTGCTTTGGTTCAGGAGCCACAGAGCTGCAGCAGCAGGTGGACCTCCTGAGTTGGAAAGTGCAGTGTCTATGTCAGGGTGATCTTCCCAGCCAGCAAATACCAAGACCAGATTGCAGACACATCCTTAAATAACAAACTCTGCAGTCTGGTAGAGAGCCATGGAGAGAGACCTACTTGGGACACTGGCAAGTAAGTGACCAACACCACTGGTACTGAAAACACCTCAAGAATTCTTCACTGCTTCTGCTGGCCTGTTCTGACCTGGCTACTGGAATCCACATGAGGCTACTTGTATCCCCATGATATGTGGATTGAAAGTGGCTAAAACACCTCACCCCGTCCTTGTTTATGAAGCAGGTTCCAGGTGGGCCAAAACCTCTCATGAGATCTTTCCTGCCTCCTGAGGTGAAGACAGATCTGTTCCTGTATGCCAGTGAATCCCAGAACTGTAGGGGTTGGAAGGGACCTCCAGAGATCATCCAGTCCAACCCCTGCCAGAGCAGGTTCCCTAGAGCAGGTCACACAGGTCAATGTCCAGATGGGTCATGAACATCTCCAGAGAAGGAGACTCCACAACCCCCCTGGGCAGCCTGTCCCAGGGCTCCATCAGTCCAGCCTGTCCTTGTGCTGAGACCTCCAGAGCTGGACACAGCAATGCAGGAGGGGTCTCCCCAGAGCAGAGGGGACAATCCCCTCTCCTCATCTGCTGGCCACACTTCTGGTGATGCAGCCCAGGATGCCACCAGCCTTCTGAGCTGAGAGTGCCCGTGGTTGACTCATGTCCAGCTCAGTGTCCATCAGCACCCCAGGTCCTTTCCTGCAGGGCTGCATCTCCATCACATCACCCCCAGCCTGTGTTGCAACACAGGCTGGGGGTGATGTGATGGAGATGCAGCCCTGAACTGTGTTCAGTTTTGGTCCCCACCACACAATAAAGATCTGGCCAGGCTGGAGACAGCCCAGAGGAGCAGCAGGATGACCCAAGGAGTGGGAATCCTGCCATATGAGGAAAGGCTGAGAGAACTGGGTTTGCTCAGCCTTGAGAGAAGAAGACTTAGGGGAGACCTCATCACCATGTTCCAGTGTGTAAAGGGTGGCTCCCAAGGACATGGGGACTCCCTTTTTACAAGGAAATCTCATGGAAAAAAAGATCAGGAGGACCTAGTTACTCCCAGGGAGATTCTGCTTCGACTCCAGGGGAAGATTTTTCCCAAAGAGAACAAGCCACCACTGGAAGTGGTGGATTGCTCCACACCAGATGCTTTGAACATTCACCTGGACAGGATGTTCTCTAGAGGGTGCTTTTGTCTAGATGGACCTTTTGCCAAGAAAGGTTGGACCAGCTGATCCTTGAGGTCCTTTCCAAACTGGTGTTCTATGATTCTGACATAAAAACCACTTCTCCTTCTTCAGCCCCAAATGTTCTGTCCTGCCAAGGGACATTTTGTCTGGTCACTTCTGCCTCTTCCTACCAGCTGGGAGGATGCTGTGAGTGGTTGGGCTGCCCCAGAGGTTGGACCATGGTGCTGTGACTCGGGCTGTGACCTCAGCAGAGGGAAGCTGTGGAGGAACAGCCTTTTCTAATGCAAATGCATCCAGAAATGAAAGAGAAAGAGGGCAGAAAAGGACCCGGGACACAGGGAGCAGCAGCGCTCTTTCAGAAGAGCTTTTCAGTGTTTTCCAAGGTCAGTGGCTGTTTCAAGTGAGGTTTCTAGATAAGAGACTTTAAAAGGTCACTTATTTTTTTGGTGAGGCAACAGACAGAAAGAGGAGAGGAAGGGAGACTCCATCCAAGGTGCCTCTTTTTTTTTCTAAGAGACCTCCAAATACTCTTTCCAGCTGTAACCGAGCCTGGCAGATAGGAACTTTGGGCCCCTGGGTTTTGCTAACAATATCTTCATTTGACAATTCATCTCTGGCTAAGAGGGGACAGGTAGGGAACCCTTTTTCCAGCAGCCCTTGTGACCTAAATACATACAGATGAACAATCCTTCCTCTGCTTGGTGTCCCGAGCTCTCTTGGCAGGAGGCTGAACATGGAAGCTCAAAACCCTGGTCCAGATGTGCTGAAGAGCACAAAACTGGCAATGGCCAGGTGCTATTTGGACATGTTAGATTGAAGTAACCTTAATGGCACATAAAAAGTCAGACTACAATAAAAGGAGCTCTGGACTCCTGAAAGAAATCCCTGTTATTGATTGCCCTGGCATTTAAACTGGAAAATAATCGAGTATTTAGAGACTGAGAAGTTTTCCACTTCCCAAAACAATCTCAGGAAATCACCATGTGTGTGATCTGTGCCCAGTGCATGACCAGACACCCAGGGTCTCCCCCCTGTGACCCTGCCTTGTCCCCTCATCACTCCTACACGTGACATGCCCAGCTCCCAGGCTCCCCATGGCAGGGTGCTCTGCCTCATCCTGCTGAGCCCCACGGTGAGCACAAACTGGGGTGGCTCCTGGGGGTTGAAGTGTGGTGGTGACCTCCAAGCACTGTGCTGATGGCTACCCAGCAGAAGGGCTGTTCTAAACACTTCCAGGGAAGGGGCATCTACAGCAACTGTTTCTTGCATGACCTTCACATTCCCTGCCCTCTTGTCTTCTGCTCTTTGGTATTTCTCTTTCTTTGCCTCTGTGGTGTCTTTCCCTTCATGTTTCTACCTCCTCAAGCCTTTCCCAGCCCCCCTCCAGCTCTTTGTGCTGTGTCCCTCCCTTCAGAACAGGAACACTCACACCTCTATCTCACTCAGCTTTGCCCCATGTTCCCTCCTGCTGTTTTCCAGCTTCTCCTTCTCCATGTCTACCAGACCCTGGCAGCAGCCCTCCTCTTTGAGGATCCTCTCCTATGATCTGCTGACCAGAGGAAAGAAGCAGGGAAAGAAACACAAGAGAGAAGCAGTGGTTCCCGTGTCTTCAACAGTCAACTTCAGTGACAGCCAACCCCAATGTCCCCAAGACAGCAGAGTCCTCTGCAGACTTTGTGCTGCACTTCTAGTATGTTTGGATGGTTCCTCCAACACTATAACATGCTGCAACCAACTGAATAACCAAGCATTAATAATCCATTTGCTTGATCCTACATGAAGATGTTGCCATTACAGCCTAGTCTGGCTCTCAGCATGGTCTGCTGAGCCTTCAGACACAAGGGCTGTAAAACCTGTCTCATGGTCTAAGGTCAGTCCTCACCCAGACAGAGCTTTGTGAAGTGATGAAATCAGCATGAAAAATATGTGACTTGCTTGGGGCAAACAAGATCAGCAGCAAATCCACCTGTAACCTCAGTGGGTAATAAGCCCTTGGGTCAGAGGGAGTGAAGGACTGATGATTTTATCTCTGAGACCTGTGGCACTTCAGAGGAGCACAGCAGAAGCACATTTCCCCAGAAGCAAGAAGCCCAACACAAAAAAGAAAACTCCCACTTGGTGGGATCTCCATTCAGAATCACAGGCACCATGGGAACAACAAACCACATTTGTGCCACCCAACCACAAGCTCGAGCAGAAAAGATGCTGACTGGTGGGCAGTGAAAGTATGAGCAGAGGAACTGAAGAGATGGGAGTGGTGAAACCCAAACATCTGTTAGAATGGCCCAACCAAGCCTTGTGATTTGTTTTTCTTTATGGTTGGGGGTTTAATTATATGCAAATGGGCCTCAGCAACTTCTGGCAGCAGCAACTGATGGAAGGTATTTTCTCAGAGGGGTGGATTTATAACCAGAGGTGTCTGTTGGGTGGTGGGTCAGTCTGCAGAGACCCAGAACCATGTGCCAGTTCCCTCTTATGGCTCAAGGGCACCCTGGGGCTGCACCATGAGCAGGGCAGGAGGGAGAGAAGGAAACCTGACCAGGTGATGATGCCATGAAAAACCCCCATGCAGAAACAGCAGCAGCTTGTAGAACACAGGGAGGAGGGAAGAGCTGCTCAGCATCAGCTGGGGCAGGCAGTGCCCTCAGGAGCACTGTGTTTCTTTAATTCTTTTGTTTTAACCCATCTCCAGCTTTGGTAGGAGGCCATGGAGAGCTGTGCATGGCCCCCACCTCTCTGTAGGTTAAGGTTTGGTGGGGTTGTGCTGCATTTAAAAGGCTTTTCTCTGCTTCCAAGCAGAAAGAAACTGTCACCTAAGAGGCTGCAGACCCTGTGCTGAAGACACCTCTGTTGAGATGTGTAAGCAAAGAGCCCCCAGCACTGGTGGTCTCCAGACCACAAGTGACCAAATGTGTGCTGGGTGTTCACCCTTCCATCAGGGTCCCAAATGCTGCTCCTCCTCCTGGAGCTCTGTCTGCTTCAGCTCCAGTCCCGCTCTCAACGAGCCCAATGACACTGTGTGTCATTGTGTTTATTGTCCCTCTTGGACTTCAAATGTCTCTCAATTTACAAGTAAGAAGATCCTCTCCCTGCCTGCCAGCTCCGCAGTCTCAGCCGGGACATGACAGACAGGCTGAGCTCCCATTATCACGGTAACAAAGGCTCTAACATCAGCTCCACCTCGGAGACACTCAGCCCCCAGCTCTCCCTTTGGTGACAGAGCACTGGGCACACTGGTACCTGCAATTACTTCTTCAGACTTTCAGCCCTGGATTACCCTGGTGGTAAAATAAAGGCTGCCTTCCCCTCCCCCCC
>VXBZ01004389.1:12234-49089 GCA_013399135.1 Heliornis fulica | reverse complement strand
TGTCCTCTCCCACACCCTATTTCTGGCTGGCTGAAAGCTTGGGAGGCAGAAGAGAAGTGACAAAAGATGTGTTGAAGGCAAACAAGCAGTAGATGTTCACCAGCACACACAGACCATTATCATTAATGGCAATTAGAGAGAGGTGAAGGCTCTCTCCCCCCATACAACCTTGCTGCCACATAATTCTGGGGTAATATTCACAACAGGCTTTTTTTTTTTAAATCTCCCCTGAGATCTATAAAAAAAACCCCCAAACCCCAATAAGGAATAAACTGCACCCCTGTGGGTTGTTTCCTTGAGGTTTTATTTTGGGTTGAGTTTTTTGGGGTTTTGTTTGTTCTTGCCCCAACTAAACCTGACCCAGTTTTGAGGTTTTGTTCAATATGAACTGGGACAACTTCAGTCAGAGCAGAATATGGGTAAGAAATCACAACCACCTACTGGTTTCTTGCTGGAGAAAAGGCCCATCAGTGACAGTGCCTGTCCAGGACATCACCCCCTTTATACCATCCCAGCCACAACAGAGATGAGGCAGGTTTGTGGTACTTCCCTGACTACCTGTAGGATGAAAAGAGCCATTTCCAGCCTTTTCAAACTCCTGGCTTAAGGAAAACGTTATACTGGAACCAGTATCAGGTATGGCTGGTTCTTGTGTACAGGGCTGGTCTCCAGGCAGCACCATGGGCTTGACCACACTGACTGAGGTGCCATTCATAAAGAGCATCACACCCTCAGCTCTGGAAAGGTTTCACTGGTACTTCAGGTGCTGGTTTTCTGCCATCCCAGGGCACCCTACCAGTCACTAATTTTCAAATAAGCTGTGATGAACTTGTTTACTTGGGAATCACACCTTATTTTCAGCCAACATTTACAGCAAACAGCCAAAGAGTGAAGAGTTCTCACCACACAGCACGTGTTGGCAGGATGGAGACTTCAACCAAACATGTCCAGTCAGTTGATCACCTCAGAGAATGCTCAGAAATAAACCTGGGGATGAACTTTGCCATCCAAAGCTGAACTTGCACAGGAACATGCAGGAAAATACTGTAAGAAACTTGATAAACTGGAACATCACCTGCAGCTAAGGAAGTTCTCTTGGGGCCATGCTCACTTTGAACCTGTTGTTACCAGATCAACAATGGGACCATGATTATTAGATTATGTTTATATATTAATTATAGATGACTCTATGCATGTTATACTAGTTGCCAATTAGAGAAGTCCAATTTGAGCCCGTTATATCATTTACTGCTAATCTACAGGTGGCAAAACCTCATCTTTACTCCACATAATTTGAACCATTACCTGCAAAACTGGGAAAGGCAAAGGTGAGACCCTCATAGAAGAATCCATAATTGATAAATGCAGAAGACACAGAGGATCATCAAAGAGACAATTCTCTCATGAGTCACCAGAAGCTTCCTCTTCACCAGCACAAGGCTTCCTGTTCTATGTTCCAGGGTAGTGGAAATGCAACTCAACAAATTAAACATACACTGAAAAAAAATAATTCTTCCCTCAATGTGCTTCAGCATTGCAGGTTGTTGGGTATTTGCCATCCTTATGTCTTTGCTTTGTAAGAGTTCTGGACCTCTCTGGAGAAAAGTCTTCCAGTGCCATTCTCTTCAGGTGTCTCTTCAAGCTTTCTGAGCCACCTTTTCTCTTATCCTTTCCCTCTCCATCCTTTCTAGCATCACTGGCAGAGCCTGAAGTGAAAAGCCAAAGAGCTTGTAAGCATCACTGTGCTTTATGTGCTGCTGGCCAGCAAGGAAATCATGTTAAATAAAACTGAGCTTCAATTTTCTCCTCTCACCACAGTTCCTGTCCTCTTACAGCTCTAATATACTGTTTTAATTTTCCTGAGGGCACAGCCCTTACAGACTTTATTTTAAATGATCAGTTTGCATGTGTTAGAGGAAGGCACCCTCTCTAGGCTTTGGACAAACAATCACATCTGCTGGTTTGCATTTCCCTCCTTGACAGGAGACAAGTGCTCATCTATTAGCTGAGTCAGCTTATTTAACCATGAATACAAACATCATGGTAACTGAGGAAAGCACATATATAAAATACTCAAGTTTTGTTGATTTATAATCAATTAAAAAGAATTATGACAGAGCTTTACACTTGGAACAGCCAGTGCAGTGCAAGAAACCAGACCAGTAAGTACCACCCAACCATGGGGCTGATGAGAGACAAGGGCAAAACTGCAGCTCTTGCACTAAACCAGCTGCTTTTCTTGTTTTAAATTGTTTTAAGTTCTCCAGTCTGTATGTGAGACACCCAGGAGCTGCTGTACAGACTCAACCATCTGTGTTCTGAAGAGCTTTCACAGCCAGCCTGAAGAAGAACAGTTTGATTAAGTAGAGAACTTCCCCTACAGTTTCTAAGCATTCAGGTACTTGAGAAGGAAGCAAGAGCTGCAGGTAAACCCACAGTCTCCCAGGTGGTGCATGTACCACTTCTCAGCTAGTTTCTTTCTGGCTCCATGCTCAGTCCTATTTCCAGCACTGCCCTTGTAGTCAGGGGATGGTTGGAGCATCCTGGATGCAAAACTCCAAGTCTGAAACACAGAAATGTCCATGTCTGAAAGATGCCATCAAGGCTTGCTGGGCATTAGCAAAACACACACTTAAGGATTACTGTAAGAGAGAAAAAAGCTTGACTGCTCATCTGAGCTCAAGATGTTATGTAAAACATTAAAAAACCCTGCTATGATTAATATAAAATGAGACCAAGTTTTCTAAATGCAGCTGTTAGACATCTTAATAACCCTCCTGGAAAACAGACCAAGCTGCAGCCTGTCTGTCTTCAGGCATTTATGCAACTTTAGAAAAATAAAGTATTTTCATAAGTNAATTAGGGTTGCATTTGTGCAACCTACTGCTCTGTAGCAATTTCTGACCTAAGATCTAATATTCCCTATGAGAGACAAAAAGCTTTTCANATTTTTTTTACAGATGTGGATGTGCTGCTTTTTGCTGTCACTGGTAAAACCAGGATCTATTTTTCTATACCTTTAACACACTTCATTTTTGGGGAAAAAAAATTAAATAAATTCCCAGGCTGCACTCGAAGGTAGAGTGCAGCCTGGGAATTTATTTATTTAATTAGGGTTGCATTTGTGCAACCTACTGCTCTGTAGCAATTTCTGACCTAAGATCTAATATTCCCTATGAGAGACAAAAAGCTTTTCAGTGTTTGGTTGGGGTCTTTATTTATTTTTTTTTTGTTAAAGTGGGGTTGTTTGTTTTGGTTATTTATTGTTTTTTAAACAAGTGCTTCCCCTGAACACAGACAAGCTTTCAGAAACAAACAGAAATGCATCAGTTTAACTTGTAACTTTCATTACTTTGAGTATTTTAACTCATAGTTGGTGCAATCAAGTAAAAATCAGTCAGCTGCCCTGAACACACCTTCATGTTTTCCTACACAACATCAAGTTTTACATTAAGCTGGTCAGGGAAGGTTTTGAAAGCCAAAAAAATCACAGCCTTGATTTTTGTTGGAAGTGGTTGAAGAGCCCAGGATAAGGATCTGAACAGTCACAGCCACACTGATACCTCAGGGCCACCAGATCTGTACAGTACTGGAGTAGTCAAAGTATGTAACTCGTGTGGAGAACATACTTTAACTGGAGATATTGCATGAAGTAGCTGTTGTTCTGTCCCCTGCAGAAAGTAGGGTTAAAAAATCCTACTTTTTTATAGGTTAAAAAACCAAAATCACACATAAGCTGAAGCATGTGCTGCAAACAGACTTACCCAGAATGCAAAGTGAGCAAAGCAACTGCTGAATGCCTACAAACTCTTATGAATTCTTCCATTTTCAGTCACAAACCATGTGAGAAATAAACTGTTTCCTACCTAACCCACAACATATGAGAACAGATTTTAAAATACACTTCTGAGCAGATGATAAAACTTAATTCTTCATCACCAGGAGGATACTGGCTTTTAAGGATACAAAAAGCTTTTCAAATATGATGATGGAAAGACAGTCAAGGCAAAAAACAAGCAGAACTTTGAGTCAGTCTCCAAACTTGTTTTCTTGCTATTTGTCAAGTTCATTATTTAAACACAGGATTGGTTTCTTAATTTAATATACATACTTATACAATGGCTTAAATTAAGGCATAATCCAGCTGGCTGAAGTTTTCAGTAAATTGTCTCTGTTTTTTTTTTTTTTATTAATAATAATTGGTTTGGATTACTGCTGGCAAAAGTAGCATAGTCCATTAAAGAGGAAATTGAAAACCAGATCTCTTTAGTAGCACTATCTCCCATGAAGGTGATTTGTAAATTAAATGCAGTGCAGGCCTCTGGGCTCAGGCAACCTGTCACAAAACTCACCATTAAATCAACCTATCAGCCAGGGCTTGAGGCTTTAAGCAGCTGATAAAACTCTGAAGCCATAGTGTGGTTTTACAGAAAGCCTTTTACATTCTAGCACAAGCAGATCAATGCAATGTGAAACAAGAGAAAGACCAGAAGTTATCATGTAAAAAAAAACCACAGAGGGCAAATTTTTTAGAAGATTTAGCCAAAAAGATAATGGCTGAAGTTTAATAGACAAGATATTAAAAGAGAGCCCTTCAGAATTCAAGTCAGTTTAAATCAACTCTTAATTGAAAAGCAGTTTCCAACCATGTCACTGTGATGATGCTTTTAGCAATGACATTTTGGACTCCCAAGTACTCTGAAGAGTATTTCTTCCATGCAATTTGGATGGAAATAGGATCTCAGAATATTTTCTATACCTGTAGCTTTCTAGGTTGCAACCAAAGTGTAGAACAGACACCTGTGATAAAGCCAAATATTCTAGATGGAATAATATGCAAATTAAAACCACCCTCCACATGTTGGTGCCATAAAACACTCAAGTCATGTTATACAGGAAAAAAACCCACATTTTCAGGAATATAAAGTAAGACCAGCTGCACCCTGAAGAGTTTTAAAATACCAAATTTAGTCCTTCACAATGTCACTTGGGAAGAGGTGCAAACCAACAGGCTCCATCTCAGCCCTGTTCTACAGCCCAGTGGGCCAAGTTTTGGCTCTTGGGACAAAGATAACCATGACTGAGGCAGCTGATTAGTTTCCAAGCATCATGCAGCTTCATATCACAACTGACTGTAGCACCCTATGTGCTCCCTTGGGAATGAAAACACCAGATTATTGTCTTCAGAATCAGAAATCCCAATTATACTCCTTAAATAAGTAACAAGCAGAAGCTCAAAACTCCAGACATGAACTTCTACTGCTTTGAGGTTTTCCCATTGAAAATAATGCCTATTGAGCTTAGAATAGTACTACCACCTATTTTCTTACTATTTTCTTATTTGGCTTGTATTTTATTTCTAAATCATTAAACATTCTTAATATGCTTTTGCTTCCAGTGTTCTGTGACAAACACTATTTGCAGAGATGTACAAGTGCTTGGGAAGCTTCCTGCAGCTCGTTTCATCCTGCCTTTTAAACTAGACTAGTAGCCAACCCAGGTTCCTGGAAGTAAAAACAAGGACAGAAAAGTTAAGAGATGCATTTAATGCACCATGGTAGTAGAAATCCTTTCAGAGGCTGGTAATTTAACCACACTCTGCATTTCCTGAATATCAGTTTATACTAAAGCATTCCCTTGTATCAATGGCTTTGACAAGTAGGGAAAAGTAAAATAAAAGGTGACAACAGGGAAAGTGCTAGAAAGCCTATCATGTTTCTCTCAACTAAGCATTGGAGCAGACCTGTTCAATGCTTTTCCCCCCATGTTACTCTACACTATGCTAAAGCAGCAGAACAGCCACACAAGCACAGAGTACTGTGTAAATAAAGACTCTTAATACTACCCTGGTATAATGAAAACAGTCAAAGGCATTCACTAATAAAATAATCATTGAAATCCATATATCAGAACCCTTGTAGAGCACCATATTTCAGAAAGATGTTTGAAGTGTATAGCTGTGCTGAAGCTGGAGGCAGAACATTCGTTGCTGGACTTGATGATCAGACTCCCAGTGAGGTTCCTCAATGAATGCAAACATTACTAAACCAGTCCTAAATATATACTGGTTTTATATGGATATGTTTGTGAAGGAAGATAAAGAGTTCTTAGATTGTTTATTCCAGCTGTTTTTGCTCTGCTATCAGGCCTTCACTGTCAAGGTCATCCTTATTCTGACCAGTTGGTTCCTCACTCTGTGCAACAGAGATCTCTGACTGTTCTGGCTTTGTGTTGGTATCATCCAGTTTCTCAGCTGAGGGGGGGCCATGCAGCTCCTTCACATGGAGGGTGGGATTGGTCATTTGCTCTGTGTCTTGCTGAGGGGCTGGTACCTTGCTATCTTTGAGAAGCTCAGGGCAGTTGACAGGAGCTATCACCAAGGGAGGCTGAGGTAGGTCTTTCTGTAAATGAAAAGATCACAGGTCAGAATGGTGGAAAGCAGGAATTACTGTCTCTAGTTAGCAGGAATTACTGTCTCTAGTTATCAGCAGTGATGGTCATATAAAGTGAAGATTAAAGGTCTGTTGTCTCCATTACCATTCTCTGGAAGAGGACAAATGCATGCAATTAGCCTGTCTTGGTGTTTTATAGCACACAGAGAGGTTTTTCTTCCAGAAATGTATTTATTTGCTTTCTGTTTGATTGCTCCTTCCTGATTTCAACTATGCTTATTACTCAGGAGCAGGCAAACAGCACTTGGCCACTGTCATTTCTCTGTGGTTTTTCACCTTTACTAACAACATACAACTGGTAACTTTTCCATTATGTTTCAAAAGACCTAAAATATTTTTTCCAACAATTAAATTCAGTTCTCCACAGGAAAGCCGTTCAGGTTATCACAAATAGTTGAGTAACAACATAAAACTCATTGGGGGAACCTTTATCTTGACAGGTTTCCCCTTCAAGTAATAACTCAAAACCCACAATCATGCACTGTAATTATTCCTTTGGGGATCCAAGTGATTTGATCACAGTGAAACAAGTGATAATTTACAATGCTGAACTAGATTTCTACCTTCATAAGGGGTGAGCTATGAAAAATATGAGGATTTTAAGGCCATATTTCATATGATGTTATAAAGAACATTTAATACTGACAACAATAAGACTTTCAACACAGATCCAAACAGTAGTCAAGACAGACTCAAGAAGGATAAACAAGCTCCACTTTATTTTTCACTAGCCAGTTTAAGTGGCCAGAAGCATTAAAAAAAAAACTTTCCTGAGGTAAAAACGTAAAAAAAAAGCAAACAAGCAAAACAAAAATCTTTGGTTTTGTTGGATAATACCACAATGTTTTACTCAACTTGAATTCTAGTTAGGTTTTTATACTATTAGTATTTCTTGAAGACACTCATATCAAACTGGTATTCACCGCAAAGCCGCTGCCCGTCCAGAACATTGCAAGCTCCTTTCTCCAAAGAGCCACAACGAAGCTGGTGAGAAGAGTACAGGGCACCAAGTAGAGGAGAGCAGGCTGGCCCATCTGCATCAGTGCCAAGGCCACAAAGGTCACAAGAAGGCCTATGCCATATGCTGCAAGGAAACAAACCAACAAACCCCAGTTATTTGGGTCCTCAGCTGAAGGTCAATGACACAGTTCGTTAGAGGAGAGTTTCTACAAGAACATTTTTCAAGTCATAAGTCAAAAAAACCCCTCCAAACCTCTCCAGATTTTTTTAGGCCTCTTTAGACACAAGTATTAGACACGCCATGTAAATCTGGAGTAGCACTTGGGAGATTCTAGAGCCACACCATGTAAATCTGGAGTAGCACTTGAGAGATTCTACAGCCACACCATGTAAATCTGGACTAGCACTTGAGAGATTCTAGAGCCATTCTACTGATAACAACATATGTGGAGTAGTGTGACCAGCCCAGTCCATTCTGTGCAATTAAAACATTAACTTAAGCAGTTTGAGAAGGGCAAGATAAAGTATTGCACCTCATATTGTATTTATGAATTTGACAGATGCAGACAATAAAATGTGCTTCCTGTTTGCTTTATCTCTATCTTGCAACCCCACTAAAAAAATATAAAGCCAACTGTATGTGATAAGTTATTACTTTCTATTTAATTTCTGCATATATTCTGTAAAAATTATTAAGTAGAACAGAAACAGCTAGGAGGATCTCATATTGTAAGAATTTCAAATTACATTTGCAGAACAGTGAAGCTAAATCCAACTGATTTTTATTCAGTAATCACAGAATCATAGAATCACAGTAATCAGCTGAACAAGTATTCAGTAAAGATATGTAGGTGCTGGAGCACTTCCAAAGAAGAGCAATGAAGCTGGTGAAGGTTCTGGAACACAAGTCCTGTGAGAAGCAGCTGAGGGAACTGAGGTGGTTTAGCCTGGAGGAGGCTGAGGGGAGATGAGATCCCTCTCTACAGCTACCTGGAAGGAGGGTGTAGTCAGCTGGGGGGGGTCAGTGTCTTCTCCCCAGTAACAAGAGAAAACAGCAGTGAGGTTAGACTGGAGATTAGGAACCATTTCTGCACTGAAAAGGTTGTCAAGCACTGGAGCAGTGGGGGTGTCACCATCTCTGGGGGGATTTAGAAGAGCAGTGCTTGGGCACATGCTTTAGTGGTGGGCTTAGCAGCACTGGGTATGGTTGAACTTAATCTCAAGGATCTTTTCCAACCTAAATGATTCCATGATTAGAAGAATCAGGAACTTTTTACATTTCTTATTTTTTTTTCCAGGCCAGGGCACACTGTGTTATTAGTGAGTTTCTCCTATCTAGCTGAAAATTTGCTTCTTGTGACTCAAATCCATTGACTTACATCTTATCCCTGCCCATCTATAAGAAAAAAAGCCTGTCTCTGCTCTGCATCCTTGTATTAAGTACCTGTGGACAGCAACAGAATCTCCACCACTTGGCCACCTCTTCTTTTAAAATATATTTTAAAACCCAAACCTCTTTATGTATTTTAAGTTTGAAAATATTTTAAAGCTAAGACTCAGACTTAACTGCCAAACTGAGGGGAACAATTTACTTGCCTCATGGTGCTGAGCCAATCCTGCTGACACAGCCATGTGTGTGGTTAGTTTTCATTGCTGCAACACTATAGCACTGACTCTCCAGGGACAGATTTCCCTAAGATTTCAGGAAACATGCTTCAAAAGTACCATGTAAACCAATTTCACTTCAGTATACACCAGAGGAAATTATTTAANAAAAAAAAAGCAAACAAGCAAAACAAAAATCTTTGGTTTTGTTGGATAATACCACAATGTTTTACTCAACTTGAATTCTAGTTAGGTTTTTATACTATTAGTATTTCTTGAAGACACTCATATCAAACTGGTATTCACCGCAAAGCCGCTGCCCGTCCAGAACATTGCAAGCTCCTTTCTCCAAAGAGCCACAACGAAGCTGGTGAGAAGAGTACAGGGCACCAAGTAGAGGAGAGCAGGCTGGCCCATCTGCATCAGTGCCAAGGCCACAAAGGTCACAAGAAGGCCTATGCCATATGCTGCAAGGAAACAAACCAACAAACCCCAGTTATTTGGGTCCTCAGCTGAAGGTCAATGACACAGTTCGTTAGAGGAGAGTTTCTACAAGAACATTTTTCAAGTCATAAGTCAAAAAAACCCCTCCAAACCTCTCCAGATTTTTTTAGGCCTCTTTAGACACAAGTATTAGACACGCCATGTAAATCTGGAGTAGCACTTGGGAGATTCTAGAGCCACACCATGTAAATCTGGAGTAGCACTTGAGAGATTCTACAGCCACACCATGTAAATCTGGACTAGCACTTGAGAGATTCTAGAGCCATTCTACTGATAACAACATATGTGGAGTAGTGTGACCAGCCCAGTCCATTCTGTGCAATTAAAACATTAACTTAAGCAGTTTGAGAAGGGCAAGATAAAGTATTGCACCTCATATTGTATTTATGAATTTGACAGATGCAGACAATAAAATGTGCTTCCTGTTTGCTTTATCTCTATCTTGCAACCCCACTAAAAAAATATAAAGCCAACTGTATGTGATAAGTTATTACTTTCTATTTAATTTCTGCATATATTCTGTAAAAATTATTAAGTAGAACAGAAACAGCTAGGAGGATCTCATATTGTAAGAATTTCAAATTACATTTGCAGAACAGTGAAGCTAAATCCAACTGATTTTTATTCAGTAATCACAGAATCATAGAATCACAGTAATCAGCTGAACAAGTATTCAGTAAAGATATGTAGGTGCTGGAGCACTTCCAAAGAAGAGCAATGAAGCTGGTGAAGGTTCTGGAACACAAGTCCTGTGAGAAGCAGCTGAGGGAACTGAGGTGGTTTAGTCTGGAGGAGGCTGAGGGGAGATGAGATCCCTCTCTACAGCTACCTGGAAGGAGGGTGTAGTCAGCTGGGGGGGGTCAGTGTCTTCTCCCCAGTAACAAGAGAAAACAGCAGTGAGGTTAGACTGGAGATTAGGAACCATTTCTGCACTGAAAAGGTTGTCAAGCACTGGAGCAGTGGGGGTGTCACCATCTCTGGGGGGATTTAGAAGAGCAGTGCTTGGGCACATGCTTTAGTGGTGGGCTTAGCAGCACTGGGTATGGTTGAACTTAATCTCAAGGATCTTTTCCAACCTAAATGATTCCATGATTAGAAGAATCAGGAACTTTTTACATTTCTTATTTTTTTTTTCCAGGCCAGGGCACACTGTGTTATTAGTGAGTTTCTCCTATCTAGCTGAAAATTTGCTTCTTGTGACTCAAATCCATTGACTTACATCTTATCCCTGCCCATCTATAAGAAAAGCCTGTCTCTGCTCTGCATCCTTGTATTAAGTACCTGTGGACAGCAACAGAATCTCCACCACTTGGCCACCTCTTCTTTTAAAATATATTTTAAAACCCAAACCTCTTTATTTATTTTAAGTTTGAAAATATTTTAAAGCCAAGACTCAGACTTAACTGCCAAACTGAGGGGAACAATTTACTTGCCTCATGGTGCTGAGCCAATCCTGCTGACACAGCCATGTGTGTGGTTAGTTTTCATTGCTGCAACACTATAGCACTGACTCTCCAGGGACAGATTTCCCTAAGATTTCAGGAAACATGCTTCAAAAGTACCATGTAAACCAATTTCACTTCAGTATACACCAGAGGAAATTATTTAAGATTTGGTAAGTGGAAATACAAGCATCTCTCCAATGCCAGCATAAGACTCAGAGAACCCTCTTGAAATGAACCCTCTTGGGCCTGTTGTGACAGGACAAGGGGTGATGGTTTTAAAATAGAGGGAGGGAGATTTAGATTGGATATTAGGAAAAAGTTCTTTGCTGTGAGAGTGGTGGAGCACTGGAACAGGTTGCCCAGGGAGGTGGTGGATGCCCCTGGATCCCTGGAGACGTTCAAGGCCAGGTTGGATGAGGCCCTGAGCAACCTGATCTAGTTGGGGGTGTCCCTGCTTCTTGCAGGGGGGTTGGACTGGATGACCTCTGGAAGTCCCTTCCAACTCCAGCCAGTCTATGATTCTATGGTTCTATGAAATTTTTTTTTTCAAAAGAATTTCTAAAGCAGTTTTAATTTTTTTTTTCATTACATGAAGTGACAGCATCTTAAGTCTATGGCCCTTAATGCTGTGGATTCCACAAACCAGACAAGAAAACTTAGAGATGTTGCAGCCATTGCAACACAGTTTGTTGCACTGCAGGTCACAGATTTTTTAACACAAAAAGTTAAGAAAAAAGTCAAAGGAAGGTATTGCTGAAGCTAGATGGATTCTCATAGCACTGAGCTCCAAGATGCATGAATCAAGACACCAGAATGAGTAGCTAAGCATGCATAAAGACAGTGCAAATATAAGGGTTATAGTTAGACAAAAAGAGGTAACAAGAGGAACCCCTTATATATAGCAGCCTAAATGAAAATTATATCAGATAACTTGGAGATGGAAGGTCTAGACTTGGAAGTACTCTGCTAAATATTCCTGTTTAATAAAAAAACCCCACCACCAACTATGTAACAAGAGCCTGATGGTAAGCTTTTAAAGGCAGTAACTCCTGGAGGTATTGTGTTCAGACATCACTGTTATACATACCTATTGTGCAGGCTACAAAATAGACTCTGGATGACTGCACCTGAATATCAAACCTGTGGCAATAGGCTACCAGTAAGCCTAGGAAAGGAAAGAACAATTACAACATGCTTGCAACCCAGTCACACCTTAAGATACACAAACCCATCAAGTTTTCTAGGAGCTTTCAAGGCAGTGTGCTCTTTTAGTGTCCCACTTCCCCCCACCAACACTTACTGGGGCACCATGTGTTCAAGTACTGTGACAGCATCACTCAGGAGGCTGCACAGCTTATAAAGCAGTTATATAACACAAGCCCAGAAGCACTGAAATAATAAAATTAACATATACAAATACCCAGATCCTAGACACAAACCAGCATCTCTACCCTAATGACAAGGTTCCAAAATACAGTGTCACAATGAGAGTAAAGGCAAGTTCATCCCTTCCAGCTCCTAGTGGACAGCAGAAATTTATGGTTAACAGCTATGCCTCTAACAGCTCAGGGGGTGAAGGGACACTGACAGGGATGAGGTCATATTTCCCCAAGAAAATAAAGTGATGCAGAAGTGATGGGACCTTGAGCAGCCTGGTGTAGTGAAGGTGTCCCTGCCCGTGGCAAGGGGTTGGAACTGGATGATCTTTGAGGTCCCTTCCAGACAGACTGGTTCAGTGATTCTATAAAAGTAGGTGCTAAATCAGCTCTTGAGACTTCTCTACATTTCTTAACACATCTACAAGGGAAACTGAGCCATAACCGGAACATGATGAGCTTATCACTGGAACAGGCTGCCCAGAGAGGCTGTAGAGTCTCCTTCTCTGGAGACATTCAAGACCAATCTGGAGATGTTCCTGTGTGATTTAACCTGGGTGACCCTGTGTGGACTAGGTGATCTTTCAAGGTCCCTTCAAACTCCTGAAACATTCTGTGATAAGATTAACATCCATTAATTTCTAATGGAAAAAGCAAATAGTGCAGAAAAAATAAATCCCTGAAATGTATACTTACAACTGCATCAGATTTATAGAGGTCAAACCAAACCTCCCACTTGAGTGGGAAAACAAGAGGAATAAACCAACTAGAATTTGTAACAAGCTGAGTAAAAAGTACCTGGAACTAAAATGTCTCCAAATCCTAGGAGAGAAAAAGGCCGGTCACACAGAGCCAGGGGGGAGGAATTCAGTCTTGGGACCTTCAGGACCATTGGCAGCTTGGAAGGAGAGAGACATATGCCCTATGAAAAGCTGATTTCTCTACACACTGACACCATCTACATGTTTTAAATCTTTTATTAGTGTTACTGACAACTAACCAAATAGATTGAACACAGCAAGTACTTCATCACTCTTAAAAACCAGACAGCCAAGTCATCTCTGCATTAGTGACATTTCAAAACACTTCATTAATTTCAAAGTCCTCACATGTAATAATGTATCAACTCTGCTTTAGCTGCAGACACATAAAAATAAGTCTAGGTAAGATGCCAGAGGCATAAGAAATAATTATTTAGATTCCATTGAATGAGTTGCAATAAAAGTCTCAAAGAACACAAAGTGTTCTTTGAGACTTTTATTGCAACTCATTCAATGGAATCTAAATAGTAAAATAAAACTTTAAAAAAAACCATTTTTTTCAA
The DNA here is from genome assembly GCA_013399135.1 of Heliornis fulica. Classification (NCBI taxonomy): domain Eukaryota; kingdom Metazoa; phylum Chordata; class Aves; order Gruiformes; family Heliornithidae; genus Heliornis; species Heliornis fulica. Next base: position 35,423 of record VXBZ01004389.1, on the reverse strand, counting down.
ATAACTTCAAAGACTTCCCCCTGCAAAGAATTCCTATTTAGTACATAAATTGTGAGGCACAGTATGGTGAGGCTCTTTGCCAACATATATTCTCTTGAATATTTAAAACCATTTAAATAAATGTTTTCATGTTATGACCAGAACAATTTTATCTACTTGAACTATCATTATTGTTTGATACAATCCATTCTGTGCATGAAACTGAAACTAAAGGTGTACTAAAGGGGTACAAATGTCAAGAATGTACCTCAGAAGTTGAAATTAGATGGATCAATCCACTCATATTTCATCCTATTTTATATGTACTATTTTCTTCACTGATTTTCCCATGTAAAGCACTGCACTCATTGCTGATAAAAGACCTGACATCCTTAAATTAGTAAAAACATTTTACCCACGGGTTCATTTCTTGTTCCACACACTGTATCTCGGAATCTAAATTCTCTCAGGTGCCCCCCTGCTGGAGCCAGACACAGCTTGTACTGATGGCAGCCGGTGCTGAGCTGCTGAATACTCACTTCTGGTCTCTTTCTTTCCAATTTACCTCCTTTACACACAGCCTCAGCTTTTCATAAAGCAATTAATCAAAACAAGGGAGAAGAAAGAAAGACTGGCTGAGGGAGCTGGGCTGGGGCAGCCTGGAGAAGAGAAGCTGTGAGGGGACAGTGCTTAAAGGGACAGGAGGGAATCGGGTTTTCCCAAGGGCAGAGAGTGGTGGGACAAGGGGATGGAGTGAAGCTGGAGGAGGGAAGGGTCAGGTTGGAGATGAGGGGAAGTTCTTGATGGAGAGAGTGGTGAGTGGCTGGAAGGGGCTGCCCAGAGTGGGGGAGGATGCCACAACCCTGGAGGGGTTCAAGGCCAGGTTGGATGGGGCCCTGGGCAACCTTGTCCAGCTCCAGGCCTGGAGGTTGGTGGCCCTGCCTGTGTCAGGGGGGTTGGAACTTGATGGTCCTTGGGGTCCCTTCCAACCCAGACCAGTCTGGGGTAAGTTTTATGTCTTTAGGTAAAAATGGATATGCTTCATTAGTCTTATTTACAAATGTGGTTAAGTATTTTGTGAAGCTGAGCTGGCCAGCTGGTGTATATTGAAACCCCTTTAAAGCAAAATCAAGGAAGGCCAAAGCTGCTGTGCTGAACCACTAAAAGTTTGTTTGATCTCATTTTGTGTAGGTTTCCAGAGAGCTCCTGAGTGCTCAATTCCACATTAAATACTTTTCAGACTGGAATCTCTATTTCAGTTTAGCAGTTCAAGGTGTAAGAGCAGGATGTTAATGTCATTTTGTCCCAGGTTTGTCAGGGTTAGTTATTTATTTTTATTTTTTTTCCAGGCAGTTGGTATAGTGCTGTGTTTCAGATTTAGGAGAAGAATAATGGTGATAACACCATGATGCTTTGGTTACTGCCAAGCAGTCAAGGACTTCTCAGCTTCTGATACCAGCCTGCCATCAAGTAGGTGGGATCAGGACACAGCCAGGACAGCTGCCCCCAACTTCCAAAGGGATATTCCACAGCAGGTGAGGTCATGCTCTGTGTACAGCTGGAGGCTGGCCAGGAGGCAGGGCAGCCTGGGAACCAGCTCAGCATCAGCTTTGAGGGGTGAGAAACTGTTCATAATTTGTTTTGTATATTCTATTATTCATTTTCCTTTTCTGAGCTATTAAACTGTCTTTATCTCAACTTGCAAATCTGACTTTTTTTTTCCTTTTCCATTCTCTCCCCCATACCCCTGGGGGGTGGAGTGAGTGAAGAGCTGAGCTGAGATTTAATTGCTGGCTGGGTTAAACTACAGTACATACTTTCAGACTACATACAGTACCTTTTCATGAGTGGCAGAATCAGATGGGCCTGCAGCCACCTCCACCATTATACTCTCCCCAGTCTACAGATAAAAAGGGAAAATTGTAAATCAGCACTTAATTCAACAGGTCTGGGATCATTTATGAACACATTGAGAAACACATCATTACATGCTGCTCCATGAGCAGCAGGCACTACTAGAGAAATACTTTTACTTACCTTTGTTAGAAAAGGTGTGATAAATACAAAGAATACATCATACACAAAAAGAACCAGGAGAAGCAAAGTACAACCCTGAAGGAAGAGACAAGACACTTAGTATTTACTTACTATGCATTATTAAACAGGAAAGAAATAGTTTTAAGATGCTAATTATTATCTGAGGCAAAAGCTAATAAGGACTAAAACAAGCCACCCACATATTTTCTTAATTCCCAAATATTTTAGATGGAGAAATTCAGCCTTGCATGCACCATAAAAAAAAAAGAAAGCAACAAAATTACATGTTAATCCCTAAAAATCATGTAAAATTCAGCAATAGTGCCATTTCAATTTGTTAGGAAATACCAAGTTCAGCATTTTCTGTGGAGCATGTAAAGCATGGTTTGAAACAATAACCACAGTGCTTTGGCTAATCTGTATAGGAAAACAAGGTGAGGGTAACTTTAAAAGGAGTTACATTGCATTTCCAAGCCAGTGTACTCCATAAGTGACTCCTCTGGTCACCTATATACATACAAACATTCTCTTTTTGTATCTGTTTAAACTTTCATACCTTAAATGTAGGAAGACGAATTGTTTTCAACATATAAAGACAAAAAGCAATTCCCAAAGCATCTTGTAGAACCCAGGCCCATCTAAAGGAAGAGGAGAGGAACATTTGTATTTTTTTTTTTTCCAGGAAAGCCAAACCAAGCCTTGTCCTCACCAAGGACCTGCCTGGGGCAAACCCCTACCCTGTATTACAAGTACTTGCTTGAAATCAACATTGTCAGCACAGATTTGCCAATGTGAAGTTGTGCTTGATCAACCCGGAACGTTCTACAAGGAAATGGCTGGTTTGGGGGATGAGGAAAGAGCAGTGGGGATATTGAGAATAAATCTCTCCTCAGAGAAAGTGATGATGGATGAGCAGACAGGTGGTTTGAAAACTGGCTGAACCAATAAAGAAAGTGCTGGAGTGTTTTGACCTGTGTACACAGGCAGCTGGGGCTGCCTCTTCGTTGTGTTTCCAAGCCAGGTATTGAAGTCCCAAGTCTCTTTGCTTTACTGTCAATAGCTAGAATCAGAGAAAAGTAGGATTTGAGATAAAAAACCCCACTAAGATCTGCCTGGAATTGCTAAGGTCTAGATGGAAATGAGAGATTGTGCTGCAGGGATCAGTGACTAGAGCAGCTGATAGAACCTGTGCAGGAGACACTCGGATCCACTCCAGTTTTGGCACAGAAAATGGATTTCCTGGTGCTAGATACTGCTGGCTGTAATAGCTCTACATCACTTCTGTACTCCTCAGTCTGACCCTTATTTCCCTAAAAGCTGCTTCAGAGTTTGTGCTTTCTAGATTTATGAGTTCTGTCAGTGAATGATCCACAGCCTTACACAGAAACTGAACCCCACAAAGGCAACAGTCATAATTCAAGGCACAGGCAAGACTTCTTTGGTACCATCAGGAGGAACCCCAGCCAGCATTTCAGTTCCAACACAGAATCCCTGACAGAGGGACCAAAAAGATGAACACATCATGTATATGGGGAAACTGGAGCATCTGGGACTAAGGTAGGGGATTAAAAATAAAAAAATAATAATAAAAAAATCAACCAACAAGACCCAAATCCCCCAACAAAACAAATCCCCAAAAATCCCAACCCAAAAAAACTCTAACAGAAGTGGTAAGAACATGCTATAACTGAACACAGAGAATTATTTACTCATACCAGACAGCTGAGAGAAACTAAAGATCTGACAATCTTCACAGCTCTTATTCTCTCTGAGCAAATGCACATGCAGAGCATCACCTGAAGAAATAAGTTAGACAACTTCTGTCCAACTTTCCATACCATTGCTGAAAAACCTTAAGCCAGAGAGATCAGAATATGGACTGGGACTTGGAGAAATTAAAACTTAAGCAACTCTTTTCTGTAACTTAGGCCAAAAAGACAAAGATGAAGGACATAAGGAACAAGTAAAAATTTCTGTCGAAGTTTGTAGTTTCTTTCCAGTCACTCCTAAATTCTGAGTAAGTTTAGGCTTCTGTAGGTGCCAATTACTTATACTATAAAGCATATTACAATTTCTAGTGCAGAAATAAAAATATACACTTACTGATCCTCATTTCTGAAGATTCCCCAAACGATGCTGACAGAGACACAAAACACTGCCAAGAGCAGCATCCGGACCTGCGGCCGCTTGTGAAAATAAGGCAAGTTGTTGTCTGGGATTCTGAAAATGAAACACAGCAAAGCTGCAGCTGTCTGGGTAGTTATCCTCCTCCTTTATAAGTGTTTTGAGGTATGAAACCACTTTGTAAATCTCACACCTGCCCACCATCACAGGTAATTAATTTTACCTTTTTAATAGATGTTTAGAAGTTGCCACATACCTGCACTTTCCCAAGGGGAATCTTCTTACAAAGGGAGAGAGACAGCTATAAAGACCAATTGAGGCAGCAAGGCAGAATATTCCTATGATAACATAGACTGAGGAAGAAAAAGTAGTAAGTTCATGTAAAATAAAGCAAGACAAGTTTTGCTTTTTTAAATTTTTTTTTTAAAATATCCTGTCTGAATAAAGAACAATCAAAATGCATGAATAAGAAATAAGGCTTAAAACTCTCTGGTGAAATGTAAATTCAGAGGCTTCAAATGACTGTTAATTAGTTATGTTCTTTAAGCATCTAATTTTAGCTCAGGTATACTCTATGCAATAGCTTCTTCAACAAATTAAATCCTTGGTGCTGATATTCTTAAAGTCAGTCATTAAATCATAAGCTGAAAAAGTAATTTATGGTGAAGTGTTTATCTTCTCATTAAGAGTATAAATGAGAATTATAAGGGAATGCTTAAAATCACTCAGTAGCAAAATTAATTGATACAGATAGGACACATCTTTCATAACTTCCTCAGAAATATGAGGATAGAAATTCCAGTGAATTAAGGTCTCGTGAACTTTTGTAAATCAATTTGCTAAGTGATCAGTAGCAACTTATTGTAACTTAACTTCAAAAAAAGTGAAATAAAAACTATAGGTTTGAGAAGATCTTTGACAAAAATAAAAGGTGGAAGACATTAAGCCTGTATCTACTTAATAGGCTTTAATTTTTGAAAGCAGCTCTATGATCACCTAATTCAGCCTCAGTTTAAGAAGGTACAGAAGTCTGCTCAGTGGGTTTTCTTACAGGGTTTTAAACAATATCAGGATGAAGAAACATGGCAGAAGACATTTCATGATGATTTTCATAGGAAAAATGTTCTTCAGATAATGGCATTGTGATACTAAAGCTGTATCAATACAGATAGGACACATCTTTCATAACTTCCTCAGAAATATGAGGATAGAAATTCCAGTGAATTAAGGTCTCATGATCAACACAAACACAACTTTAAGAGTACCTAAGTGATCATAGAAGAAATAAAGGAGGACCAGCATGGAGCAGCACATCACAACAAATATACAGATCATTATTGGAGTCACATCAACTGTTTCATCATCGTGTTTCTCTGCCCCATCATCACGTTTGTGCTTCATGTACCTCCTGGAAGAATAACACAGCTACAATCAGTCCATTCCCTCCTCAACAAAACAGACAAGGGCACTGAATCTTCAGCAAGAACTACAAGGGGTTGGAAAGTATGACACAGCACCACTGATATCCATTCAAGCCAGTGGAACTCAAACTTTAAATGTCAGAGGGAAATCTGGCACAGACAACCTCCTCCCTCAACACCACTTATGGCAAAAAGTAACCATAAGACTGTGCTAAAAGATTCATAATAAAAATAGTATATGTTACAAATCAGATTGTTTTGCACTATGTTAATAAAAACAATGGGTTTGTGTTTTTAATTTTAACAAAAGGTTTTTATGGTGAATTTTTGTGAAAGGCCAAATAGGAAACCTGTTACTATCCAATTCTCCTTCTGAGCTTTTATGATGAGCTCATCATGTTTGGCTTTTTAACAAGGCAAAAATAATAAAACACTCTAGATGCAAATTGTAGACCAAATTCTAATAATTTCATGCAGTGACAATGTCACTTCAGCCCTTTCCCATTCTGGTTATACAGACAGTCTCCAAACCTCATTAGCAGAGCTATTAGATGATCTTTTGAAAAATACCATTTATCTTCCCCCCCTACCCTGAAAAATACAAGAAAATGAACTTACTACTTTCCAGTTACTCACTTTTTCACATCTCTGCTTCCTGCCCAGTATCCTCCAATTGCAACAGTCCCCACAGCCATCACAAATATAATCACCATGTTATAGTCTAGCACAGGCTCATTTGGTGCATACATTGCCCCTTTCACTGAGCTGCCAAAACTCTGTGGAGGTAAGTACAAGTTAGGAAGGACTTCCAAAACACTACCTTATCAAAGGTTCAGTTATTTAGCTTTAAGTAAACAAACTCAGAAAGAAATTTTATTATAAATACTTAAGAGCAATCTATGGCCACTACTATTGGTGGTATTTCCAGCACCAGGGTCTGGTTTGATTTTGTTCTGAAGATGAGGAGGTACTTCCCAAGAGGTTTGCATTTTTTAAAGGAATAACAATGCAACTCTCTCTAGATCCAGAGCTTCAAATACCACTGAGCAGCAGATCATTTAAAGAGACAATATAAATTACCTTGCCAATATCCAACAGATCTGTATAGCTGAGCAGAGCCACAGGAATGTCAATCTCTTCATACTGACTCCTGTTACCCCCAGGAGGAACCTAAAAGACAGTTATGACCAGGTAAGAATATATTCTTATCTAAAATAGCTTCTACTCCTTCAAAAGGGTCAAAGGTGCAAGTTTTGTTTCTGTTTATTTTGGGTCTTCTGTAAATGAAGCTAATGTGAGCAGAAACTCAGAGTCAAAACATATGCCTGTTTCCAGTACCTGGAAGTCAATTACAGACAACAGCAAAACTCAGTGACCAAACTTCAGCATCTTCTGCACATCAGTGTCCTTGGTTTATGGCTGATGTGCACCTCTAGTGTTTGCTACATTATTCAATACTACTAATTTTACAATACACACACTGGTAATGCTCTTGTAAATCTAAAGCACTACATTCACTGAGTTCTAGATCTCAATGAGTCAAGAAACCAACCTCCTTCTGTGACACCAGAATGTCCTATGACATACAGATAATTCTGAACTCTTGACTTGAACATTATACAGGCACTCTGTGCTCTCTTCCTACTTAAATGAAGACCCCCTCTTGCTTCACTACTCCTTCATTTGGATGTATTACCTCAAAGCATAGCTATGCAACATACTTACACACACATCTTATTTATTTTAAAAAGGAATATCAAATACCATCAATGAACACAGATGACTATACCTAACACCAGACAGTTATCAGCAAAGACAAAAGGGACTTACCAGCCTCTCTCTGCTAACAATCAGCAGCCCACGAGCACCATTTATCTGAGCAAGCCTCACTTTCTCATAGAAGGTGCAGTTCCCTCTCATCACCATGGGGATCTGGTTATTAAATCCCCCATCAGGTACATCAGTTGGAGAACACAACACAGATGCTGTCTGATCCTGCAGTTGCAGAAGTGACTGAAAAGAAAGAAGTTAGTTAAATACATATATAGAATAAAAGAATAAGAGAGGTCAAAAGCACAAACCACAGAGTTTCTAAAGTGTAATTTAGAATTTTCAAGTAATGGAGTGGTAGAATACTCTCAGAGAGGAGAGATAATCTACTCTGGATTATTTCAGCTCCTGCAGAGCTACTGAAATATGTCTCCAGTGACTTTTTGTGAGACTGGTTGAAATAAGATGTCTGCAGTATGGTCCTTGGGTCCCACAAATTCTAGAGTCTAGAGTGATAAAAACTCCTTGGGAGGTCTGTCTAGCCCAGTCAAACAAGACCCTGAGCCTCTCAAACCAGCTTCATGCATTTCTGTGTTCCCACTTCTACTGCTGAAGCAAAAGTATCCAGTGTGTACATGTGCTGACTTCACCTTACACAACTACAAGTCAAGTGTAAGAGTTTTAGCTGAGTCTACACAAGGCAAATGCAGCTACAGCATCTGAACTATGTATCTAGGATGTAATTAAGACCTGATTATACACTGATAAGGAACAACTAGTAAATTAAGGAATAAAATGAACAAGTGTTGGTAAACTACCTCCACATCTTCCCCATTAGTATCTCATTAAAAGTGGTTTACTGATTTCATCATTCAGTGGCAATAACTTTTTCTCACAGAAGAAAGAGTGAAGAATTAATTAAATTAGCAGCTCATAGGGCTTTAGATAATGCAGCAAAAGCTTGACAGAGTTTGTGACTACTTATTCTTACACTTGACAGACCTATGAACCACTAAGAAAGCACTAAAGGTCATAGTTCAGTATATTGGCAAGGCTGTGTGGGGTTTTTTTTTGTTGTTGGTTTTTTTGTTGTTGTTGTTGTGGTTTTTTTTTTTTTTGTTTTTAATCAAGCTGACAGACAAAAAGCCTCTTTCCAGCCACAGGTAACTGCCATTTTCATTTAATCAATCACATTGTGCAAAAGGAAGATTTTTCTTTTGAACCAGAAACAGTCATTACCTCTGCAGGCTGCTTGGAAAAGCATATTGCCACCATAGCACTTCCTAGGGTGATAAAAATATTTTCTAAGTAGAAGAAACAAAATACCTGCTTCAAATTCTGCTACTTCTAGTTAGGAATTGATTGTTTCCCTGCAACAACAGCATTTTTAATTGATTCTTCTGCCACTGCTTGGCTAAGTACTTACAGCTTTACCCAGATCATGTGGCAAATGGGCCCACTGAGAGTTGAAGAGGATACAATAGTCTTTTCCTTTGCTGCTTCCCTTCTCTGACAGGACATGTACCATCCCATACTCACAGTACACCTGAAAACATAAAAAAATTGAAATTAAATATAAGAAGTGATGGGTATAACTTGCTGTTGAATATTTTTTGTATTTTCAGCAAAACCACAAGATTCTACTAAGTTTCAGTATCTGTGCAGGGTGTACAGTGGAATTGTTCATCATATTTCAAACAAAGACTTCAGACACCTTCAGCAGATTCCCTTCTACACAACAACTGGTTAAAGAATCAACTGAATGTTACTGGATGCTGGATTTAAAAAACAAAACAAAACAAACCCCACATCAACAACCAAACCAACAACCCCAAACAGCACAGCTAGAACAGCACACAGGTGTATAGAAGCAAAGCAACACAAAAAAGCTGAACTACTGCAGAACAGGTAAGAGAACCAGAATAAGAGGTCAGGCCCCTACCAACTCCTGAAAGCACAATCTGAATTAACAAGTAATTCCAGAGTCACACTGCTCAAAACCTCAGCCTTGGGCACCTTTCCCGTAGGTCTGAGAAGACCCACCAGCACCACTGGGTCTCTTTTTATGTCCTAGGTAGTACGTGTAGCTTCTCAGAACTACACAGTGGATACACATTTCCACTGCTTCAGTGACCAGCACTCACTGCTGTCAAAACTCCAGCAATATTTGCTAGGAGTATAGAATCAGAGAATCATGGAATCATGGAATTTTTAAGGCTGGAAATGACCCCTAAGATCATCCAGTCCAACCACCGCCACCAAGTCACCAAGTCTACCCTTAGACCATGTCCTCAAGCACCGCATCTCCCCGTCTGTTAAACCCCTCCAGGGATGGGGACTCAACCCCCTCCCTGGGCAGCCTGTTCCAATGCTTGAGGACTCTCTCAGGACAGAAGTTCTTCCTAAGATCCAACCTAAATTTTCCCTGGTGCAGCTTGAGGCCATTACCTCGAGTTCTGTCACCTGTTACTGGGGAGAAGAGACCAACCCCCACCTCACTGCAACCTCCTTTCAGGGAGTTGTAGAGAGCAATAAGGTCTCCCCTCAGTCTCCTCTTCTCCAAACTAAACTCCCCCAGCTCCCTCAGCCTCCTCGTAGGGCCTGTTCTCCAGACCCTTCCCCAGCTCCCTCAGCCTCCTCGTAGGGCCTGTTCTCCAGACCCTTCCCCAGCTCCCTCAGCCTCCTCGTAGGGCCTGTTCTCCAGACCCTTCACCATCCTCGTTGCCCTTCTCTGGACACGCTCCAGCACCTCAACGTCCTTCTTGAAGTGAGGGGCCCAAAACTGGACCCAGGACTCGAGGTGAGGCCTCACCAGTGCGGAATCCAGGGGGGTTATCACCTCCCTGCTCCTGCTGGCCACACCGTTCCTGATCCAAGCCAGGATGCCATTGGCCCTCTTGGCCACCTGGGCACACTGCTGGCTCATGTTTAGGGGCTGTCAACCAACACCCCCAGGTCCCTTTCCCCCAGGCTGCTCTCCAGCCACTCCTGCCCCAGCCTGTGACGTTTCCTGGGGTTGTTGTGACCCAAGTGCAGGACCCGGCATTTGGCCTTGTTGAACATCATATTGTTGGCCCCAGCCCAACCATCCAGCCTGTCCAGATCCCTCTGCAGGGCCTTCCTACCCTCCAGCAGATCCACACTCCCACCCAATTTGGTGTCATCTGCAAACTTCCTGAGGGTGCATTCAATCCCCTCGTCCAGATCATCGATGAAGCAGTGAAGATCACATATCTAAGGGTTATAGCTATACATCTGTACTGGGTCTAGCTAGAACAGTCTCCTCCAAGCAGCTGGTATGGTGCTGAGTCTTAGATCTGTGGCCAAACCAACACTGATATGTCTTGGTTATTGCTGAAAAGTGTTTGCAGAGTGTTGGGGTTTAAATGACATTTTACAAAGCACAGTTAAAAGCCACTACATGTTTGTTGTTATCCTCCCACCTAAGCAGGGCTTTGATGCTTCGTTTTGTTGTTATTTATGTCACCAGGTAACAGACAACAACAGTTAAGTTCAAAGGAACTCAGCTGATGCACCGGGATGGTGGCAACATTTGTGATGTTTCTTAGCTCCTAGATACCACTCCACATCCCAGATTAATGGATGAGAAAATAGTATCTCCTGTGCAGACCCCCAGGGGGTCTTTTCCAAGTGTTTGGATATCAAGCCCTCCCTTTGTCAAACACTGACAGAATAAACCAACAGCTGTTGTGACAATAAGGTGTCTTATGATTTAGAAAGCACTACAACAAGCTTCCTAGCCTCACACATAATTAATTTCTCCCAGGTAAGTAGGTAATTACCTACTGTCCCTATATAGGTAAGGAGAATCTGCATTTAAACGTTGCTACCAGCCAGGCAGTCGTATTCAACAACAGTGCTGTGAGCAAGACCTCTGCAAAGCAAGAAATCTGTTAGAATCATCACTTCCTAAAGGTGTTGTATAATTAAAACAAAGTGAAGTGGTTTATAGAAAGAAGGTTTTTCACATGAGCAGAGTGCAAAATCTGAGGGCAGAGCTTAACAGGCAACTGCCCCAATCTAATCGTGGCAGTAGGAGACCGTGCTTGTTTGCTCTGAACCTCACCAGACCCTTCCATGATTTAACACATCAGAGGAGCAGAACACACCTCAGGTTTGGGCTGAGTGTCCTGTCATGTTGGTGAGTTCATGTAGCTCAGAGACAAGCACTGAGGCTTGCAAGGGAAATGATGGAAGAAGGTGGAGAGGAGGAATTCAGCTCACCCATGTTTCAAGAAACTGGATGCGAGTGACTGGGATGAGCCAACCCAGTGGCTCCCTCCCTCTGTCCCCAAAACTCCTGGATGCTCCACACACATTTTCCATTCTCATCAACTCATTTCCAGTCTCAGATTTAACAGACACTAGGAGCTGTGTTCCTTGAAGAAGGCATTAATGAGTTATCCCTACTCTTACAGCACATATCACATGTATCGAGTTCCCAAGTGCTGGACTCCTTCCTTCCCAGGAATCACACCAGTTTGGAGACCATGACCAGCAGTTTGCTCACAAAGAACACACTCCTTTAACAAGCATGGTATGGACAGAGGAAAGTTTCCTATTCATGATGCAAAAACTCCATGGAACTAAATTGTCAACCACCACCTTAATCCAGAATTTCTGGATTAAGTCTTTGCAGTCTTTGCAACTTTTTGGACTGACATCATAGAGCACTTAAATATTAAATACAGAAAAACTTCAATTTAGTGTTCTGGTGATAAGCAGTATACTGGAAACCAGCTGGGTCCAACAGGCTCACTGTGGATCACATTTCTATACTCTTTCTTAGTCAAAGGCTCATGTGTATCTCTAGTGTTCCAGGGTAACTGAGAGGTAAGCGATGCCATGAAGGAGTGGTTAGAATGAGAGGGAAGTGAAATGAATAGTCACAACTCAGATATCAAAGCCAGATCTGCATGCAGGTTGTACTTGGACCTATAAGATCAAACTCCTCTTTAGATGCTTCCAGATGAGGACCCAGATGTGCAAGAACCACTCTTCACTAGCACACTGTTCCTTCTCCCTGTGTGAATCAGAGTTCAGAAGCAAAGGTGGACATCACCTCCACATGCCCCAGGGGAAAAAATACAATTTCATTATCCTATCTCATAAAGGGAGGCAAAGATACATTTCTCATATGCCAAATAGAACTATGACATGAGTAAACCATTAATAATGAGTACAGTTGGTGCAGAGCAAATGCACAAAACAGCTCCCTGCAAAAGCCATCAGCTTTGGCCCCAGAATAACCCCATCCATCAGCTAATGGTGCCTCATGGTGTTACCAGTGCATCAGAGCACACCTCTCTGCCCCAAGCTGAGGATGAAGTACCACCAGAAGCCATACCAACCCACACAAGTGCAGGAGATGTAGAAGTATTGCAAAATATGAAGTATTCAAACACATTTTAAATGAGCCAGTGTGGCTAACAAACACTTTAGCAGCATACAGTAAATTTGCTTTTTGCTGCTGCAGCAAGACCCTTCCAGCAGTCTGGGCAGCCTGTTCAAAGTTTCCTCAAGCAAATTAGCACTATTCCAGGGCACAAATTAGATTACTGACTTACAGAAAGGAAGTGTGCTGCAATGCATGGAGCTGAAGCCAAGATCTCCAAGTGCACTATTTCACCTGCTATCCCTCTGCATTATTATGTGCTCACCTCTTCTAAACTGATGGATTAAAATGACTCAGTGACAGTCCTTGACCCTTTCTTATGTGCTATTAATTTGTGGGGCCTATGGTAGCACTATAGGTCCACTTGAAGCATTAACAGAGATGCCAGAATGTACACAACAGGCAGTGAATAAGGAAGAGATGACAAAGGAAAAGATGATGGAGGAAAAGGAAAAAAAAAGAGGATGATGCAGAAATAAAAGAGAAGTATTTAACTGGTAACCAAACCATTCTGTAACTGGAGATCACTGGCAAGAAGTCAGTAAGGGGGAAAGATTTGATGTCACACTAATAATACTTAATGAAAACATAGTGCCCTCCACATCACCTAATAAACAGTTAAGAACTTTAAAGAACATTTTCAGAATACAAAACATCGTAATTTAAAACCCAAATGTATGTACCAAGCAATAACTAAAAATCTGCTCCTTCCTATATAAAGGTTACACATGTAGTTTGTCACACCCTTAAAAATTTATCCTACAAAACTTACTAGCATTGTTATGAGAACAAAAGCCTAATGCCAGGAGACAGGGTCACAGAATCCCAGAACTGTAGGGGTTGGAAGGGACCTCCAGAGATCATCAAGTCCAACCTCCTGCAAAGCAGGTTCCCTAGAGCAGGTCACACAGGTCAGTGTCCAGATGGGTCTTGAACTCTCCAGAGAAGGAGACTCCACAACCCCCCTGGGCAGCCTGTCCCAGGGCTCCATCACCCTCACTGTGAAGTTCTTTCTCACATCAGTGCAGAACTCCCCGTGCTCCAACTTGTGGCCATTGCCCCTTGTCCTGTCCCCACAGGCCACTGAGAAGAGGTTGGCCAGTTCCCTCTGTCTCCCACACTTCAGATATTGATAAACATTGATCAGATCCCCTCTCAGGCTTCTCTTCTCCAGGCTGAACAGCCCCAGCTCACTCAGCCTTTCCTCACAGGGGAGATGCTCCAGGCCCTTCATCACCCTGTGGCCTCCGCTGGACTCTCTCCAGGAGATCCCAGTCTGGTTTGTCCTGGGGAGCCCAGAACTGGACACAGGGCTCCAGGTGAGGCCTGACCAGGGCAGAGTAGAGGGACAGGGTCACCTCCTTCCACCTGCGGTCCAGCAGAAAGCAGAAATCACTTTTCAGAGCAAGCTCATCAGTCAGGATGGACTCAAAGCCAAGAACCACCCCTGCTGCGAGGACCTTATCCCCAACTCTTCCCAAGGGCTGCCTGGAGAAGGCTGCTGGCCCCAGCGACACAACGTTTTCCGAAGGCGAAGGAACACGCCGTCACGAACACACCCCCCAACACACACACGAGTACTTAGGAGCGCTGCAGGGGACACAGCGGGGACGCCGGGGCGCTGCCGGGCGCACACCGGAGCGATGCGATCTCCTTTCTTCCAGAACGAGCTTGGTCACGGACCGGCTGCGGGCGGCCCCCTCCCGCTACGAGCGGCTGCGGCAGCCCACGGTCTGCCCTGTTCCTGGGTATGAGGAGCCGCTCTCAGCCTGAGGAACCCCGTCCGAGGAGCGAGGCCGTCAGCACCGCAGAGCCCAACCCCCCCGCGGGGTCCGGGCCCAGCGTCGGGCCGGTGCCCGGCTTCACCCGCGATCGCTCTCCGCGCGGTTGGTGCCGCCACCCCAGCAGAGCCTCACCCGTTACCCGTGAAGCCCGTAGGGCTCCGAGGCCCGGCGCGGCCACTCACCTGCCGCACAACACACAGGAACCACCAGGCGCGGAGCCGGGACCGGGCCAGCAGCTGCTGGCCAGTAACCCAGCAACCCGCCCCCGGAAGTCCCGCCCCGCTCTCACAGAGCAGCTAATGGGCTTCGCCAAGGCACAACGTCACTTCTGGGAGCAGCGAATGAAATGGCGAGCGTCGGCGGAGGCGGCGGTGGCGCCAGTAAGATGGCGGTAAGGAGCGCGGCTGTGTGTGAGGGGTGGCTGTGTGTGAGGGGTGCTCACCTCAGGGGGTGCTCGGGGTGGAGGTTGGTGCCGCTCCCCAGCCAGTTCTGGCCCTTCCTTGGCTGTGGTGCGGCGTGTTACAGCCCCGCGGCGGCATGGAGGGCGCGGGTAGATGGGACAGGGGCTGTTTCAAAGCAGCCTGTTTCTCCTTCAGGACAAGGAGAAGAAGAAGAAGGAGAGTATTTTGGATCTCTCCAAATACATCGACAAAACGATCCGGGTGAAATTCCAAGGAGGGAGAGAAGGTGAGGCGCAGCTCGGCTTCGGGAGCACAGACAGGTTCGGGCTGGAAGGACCTCCAAGAGCATCCAGTGTCCCCAGCCATGGGCAGGGACACCTTCCCCAGCCCAGGCTGCTCAAGGCCCCGTCCAACCTGGCCCTGAGCACGGATGAGGCATCACCTCAGCAGCGCGGAGCTCACTGTGTGTTTTGGCTTGTTCCCTTGCTCTTTGCTCGTTGGTTTTTGTCTCCTGCGAGGCCCAAGTTGCTGCTTTTTAGTTACAGGGTTCCACCTGTGAACCTTTCATTCATCTTCTCGTTAGCTGCCTTCCTTCCAGTGCTTCAGTTTGTTCTTTCGCATTGCCAGGGTGGCCTTAAAGCAAAGAAACCTTCACGGGTGTTACGATTAACACATCTGCCATCTCTTAACGTGCCAGATGTGCCTGGAGCTCATAGATTGTGTCAATGCATTTGGCCTTGTCATCACCCTCGAGACTCCGGTTTCGTTTGTTCCCCCTCCCCTCGCTCCCTTGCCGTGTCCACCCCGGTGCCATCCACGCTTGTGGGGCTGGAAGGTGCCTGGGAGATGCTTGGCTTAAAAAAAATCTCTATTAAAAGAGATTGCAGGCTTCTGTTTGCAGGCTTTTGAAAGCTGTTGGACCCCTTCCTTGTAAGCATGGGTCTTGGGGGTGGGCTGGGTAGTTTTTTGAGACTTGACATTGAATCTGCTGGTTTGGACTTCTCAAAAATGAATGTTAACTTTATCTTTTTCTTGGTCTTCATATAATACCTGGGATTGTAAGAGTCTCTTCTTTGAATTGGGCTGCTAGCAACAGGAGAAATGCTAATAATGAGCAAGTATTTATTAAACTGGAAGGTGATTCTGCATAATCTTGCAATTTATGTAGTGACCAATCTTGTAGAATTATGTTCTGGTTTAGGACAAAGTGCTTGTCTCTCTGCAGTGCCTTCCTATGAGGGCAGTGCTTATGCTACAGAGTTTATGTTCCAGGAGGGCACATGGAAGATGGGTGGTTTTTCTTTATTATTTCTTTCCATACCCCTTTGATAAGGGTATTTTTTATTCCTTTCTGTTTAGTTTGTTGGTGTTTTATTTGGGGGGGGTGTTTTTTGTTGTTGGGATTTTCTTTGGGTTGTTTGGCTTTGTTTTGGTTTGTGTGGGGTGGGTTTTTTTGTGTTCTGGGGTTTTTGGTTTGGTTTTTTTTTTCCTCCTGTGGAAGGAGGTACCAGAACTGCAGAACTGAATGTATTTGCCCTTCATGCAGTCTTGTGTTTACCTGGTGCCAGGTCTCTAATCACTATTTTGTGTGTGATATTCAATAGCAAGTGGTGTCTTGAAAGGATTTGACCCTCTTCTGAACCTTGTACTTGATGGTACCATCGAATATATGCGAGGTAAGTGCTGGGCTGTCTGTGTAAAGCTTCCCCCCTACACCCCTTCTTCCCTGACACCCAATAATTTTCTTAACAGAAATCTTACAGCTCTGAGTGAATAACCAGACACTGCAGGTTGACATTATCCAAACTAAGATGTTGGTCATAACCAAGTTGTAAAGAAAAGGAGAAGGTAACAGAAGTGAGATTAAGCACATTCCCTGTGGTAGAACATTTGTGGTAGACCTTGCTTGACTTCCTCTAACTCCTCTGGTGCTCTTGCCCTCTAAAGCTTGAATAAAGTCATGTGTCTGCACATGTTGTTTGTACTGCTGGAGGGTTGTCAGTTTGCTCAGAGCAGGAAAAGCATCTCAGGGAGAAGTAGTATCTTACTGTCTTAAACTCTATTGTAAATAGCTTACTGGAGCTAATAGAGCATAGGGGTTTTTACTGTTAATGTTACATTTTCCTATACAAGGGTAAATGCTCCCATTTCTTTTCTGAAACAGATTTTCTCATGTGCTAGGATTTTGCATGCACAGGATAGCATTTTGCCTGCTTACAAGGAATCACCTGAAACTTTAATTTTATTTTTAAGAGGGGGTTTAGAAAGAGTTTAATGCTTCCTTATCAAATATATTGATGTCTCAAGGAGGAAAGAATTGTGTCCATCTCCATCCACAGCCTTGCATGACTTGGTCAGGGAATGGACCAGGGCACTTTGTGCATGTCAGAGTGAGGGTTTCTTTCTGATTTGTGTTGATCCCAAAATGTTTTTATATAGTGTCAAGTGTAATGGGGTCAGAAGCTTTTATATTTTTCTTTAGATACTTGTATGTATGCTTTTAGTTAGATGAATGAAAGGGCCTGTGAGTTTTTTAAAAGATGTATGTTCTCCTTTACAAAGCAAAACTCTTTATTGCTTAATCTGGTATGTGCTACTTTAAAAATGAGTAAGCCAGTAATGTCTTGAAGACATGAGATGCTGTTGCTGTGTCACTTCTGTAGTCTGTTGTTCAACAAAACACTGTATTTGTGTCTCCTTGAGCTGATGGAATTCAGTTTCTTTATGTTGTCATTGTAACCATGTGGATCTCTGCTTTTCAGATCCAGATGATCAATACAAATTAACAGAAGACACACGTCAGCTGGGACTTGTGGTCTGCAGAGGGACTTCTGTGGTTCTTATTTGCCCACAGGATGGGATGGAAGCTATTCCAAACCCTTTCATTCAGCAGCAGGATGGCTAATGCTGTCTTTGGATTGTCTCTGATGATTTTTGCACCCTTGAAGTCGTTGGAAACAACTGCCAGTGTGTGAGAAGCTTCCTGTTCTGGGGGAGGACTTTGAGTGCGTGTTTGTTAGTGTGAAAGAATGGTCAACTTTTATTTTTGTGGCTTGCCATAAATAATGGAAGGGGCAGAGTGTATAAGAAGTAAATTCTGATTTTTTTAATTTTTGCTTTCCCCAAGTACATGTGTAACTGTTTAGAGCTGACAGAAAAGGATAAACTGTCGTGGAATTGTCTGGGACCCCCTTGAAATTGAGAATTTCGAAACTGCCACATAAAATTAGTAAAGAATGCCCTGAATATTTGTTGTTGTTTATGTTTTTAAATACATGAAAAAAAGTCCTAATGTATTTAGGCTTCAGATTAAATACATCTATGTCTTCCTCTTATCAGTACTCATCTGGAAACATTGTGTTGTCCTCCTGCTGTTGAGTTCAGTCTCTTTTTGCCTGCTTGCTCCAGTACTTGCAGGAAAATTACTTTCCTTGTGCAGTACCTTGCCATCACCTTCACAAGTTCTCTAGCTAAGATCTCTTCTAGGATGTGTTCCAGATCTTGTAGGCTGTGATGTAGAAGACTCCCACATTCCTACAGAACAACTGGATTAATTTCTAGGATGATTCTTGGCTGAGTGATGTGAACCTTACAGGAGTGTCTATTTGATACTGGTATTTTAGGGGAAGAGTATTTAAGATCCTGATGTTCATTTGTAGGCAGTATTTGGAAATGCTGCTTATTTTTATACTGTAGTTGTCTACTTGTAGTTCTGCTTGTTAAAACTTGATTTGTAAGCAAACATTTTTTTATTTCTTTTATACTGCAGATATAGCAAGATTTGAGGTGTTTTGAGTGAATAAATACAAATGAATCTGTTCCTAAATGTCTGGGCTTTAGTCTGCAAGTGCTGTACAGCTGACATTGCAGCTCTCAACAGTTATGGAGTTGAGGTGCATGAACACAGCAAAATCAGGAGGGACCAGATGAGAAGACGTCCTCTACACTGACATGAAATCCTCAAGTTCCTTTTCTGGTCCCTTTTCTGAAGACTTGTGAGTTTCTGCTGTGTGTTTTAAAGGCTGTTGCCTGTGTGATTGTGTCCATAGGCTGTGTGCAACTTCCTTCTGCTGCCTGCTTTTCCTGAGGACCCTCCCTGAGGAGGCTGGGGCAGGGTCCATTGTTTTGGTGGTAGCAGTGCTCTTGGACCTTGAGGTAGTCAAGAAAACATGTCAAGGATGGGGTGTGGGGTGTGTTGGCTGTTCACTCTGGCAGTCAGCACTGTACTCTAGTTTGTAGCCTTTCCTGGGTCAGCTCTGAAATGGATGGGAACTGGAAGTGCACAAATTCCAGGTCAGTGTATCTGACACTTCCAGGAGGCTGTGGAACCTGGGAGCAGCTGCCTTGTGTGGTATATTGACTGTGTAAACCTGAGTGCTTCTGGATTTTAGTTTGAGTGCCTCACAGAGCAGTCTGAGTCCTGCTACTCACAACATAATTATTTTCTAACACCACAAAACTTGTTCTTGCAGTTTCACAATTGAAAAGAAACTCCATGGAGCAGAACTTGCTTGCCATCAGCACGAGTGGAGTCTGTAACCATCCCTTAGATGTGAGGAGATTGCTGGTTGTTGATGCCATCACTGCACTCTTCTACTGAGTGTATCATCAGAAACAGCCCTGTTGGAGCTCACTGGAGTGGATTTCAGGCTGTAGGTGCAGAGGGCATGTTTCCAGCATTTCCTCAGTAAATAGGTTGCTCTGTCCTCACTGACAGACACATGGCTCTCCTTGCCTGCAGCACAGACTGCCTGGTTATATCTGGGAGTTGAGTACCTGAAAATAAGAATATGGAAATTATAGATGAATTTATATGTGAGTTTCTATTGTATTAATTCCTAAATGTGACTGTAAAACCAGCTACATCAGAGTGTTTGCAGAAACATCTTTAAGAAATCCAGGAGGGAACCTGCAGGGTGGAAAAAAGTGCTTTTGATCCAGATGACTCTGTTCTGCTTGCTAAACTGCTCCCAGAAATGGCACTAAGCCTTGGTGGTACACACCTAGTGCCAGGTCACTGTGCCTGTCTCTCCACTTGAGTATCTTTCAGCTTGGATGCTCCATAAATACTTTGGAAAAAATCACTGCGTGGAACCAGTGAGCTGTTGCTTGTACTATGACTTAAGATTGAGGATGACTGAATATGTGACAGCCTCTCTGGGTTTGAATGGGAGTTAAATATATACTAAATACTGCAAGCAGCCTGGAAATTCATATTAGACTTAAGCCAATGAAGGATGTGACTTTGGGGAAATCAGTGGTTTTCATCCCCAAAAGTCTCAGCTTTCCTATGTTTTTGATTTGCAGAAGTGAAAAGTACTATAATGGGGTAGCTTTACCAACCAAGTTCAATGCTCTTCTACAGCTTATTGATACTTAGTGCTTAGAAAGGTTTTAGGTTTATCTTCTCTTTCTCCTAGTCCAGGCCCTACTTGGCTAATGGCTTCCCTAATTTGCTGTGCTCTTACCAGACTAAGGTAGATGTCAACTGTGTCTCCTTTTTCTTTTTTGGGGTGGCTGTGTGGGTTTAGAGCTTATAGCTGCTCTGAAAGCAGCAGGAAAGACTGAAGAGCAAAGCAGGAGGGCCTAAAAAACATTCTATTTTTAGGGGCAGATTAACTTATCTTGTATTTACCCTAGCTAGGGGGGGTGGATAATATTTCCAGAGACTTTACATGAGTAAGGCCTGAGTTAATTTTAACTGCCTGCCAGTCAGCAAGCATGGAGCCTGCCCGAGAACCAGAGGAGCTGGGAGCTGACCCAGAGATGGCTGCAGACACGGTGCTTGAGGTTGGAGAGAGACAATTCCAGGTCAGCCGCGGGGTGCTCTCGGTCCACAGCCGTTATTTCAAAGCCATGTTTTTTGGGGGGGCAAGAGAGAGCTCTGAACACCACGTAGTGATCAAAGGGATCGATGCAGCGGCCTTTCAGGCCCTCCTCGAGTTCACTCGCACGGCCCACGTGCTCATAGATGAAGAGAATGTGACCAGCTTGCTGGAAACAGCTGATTTCTTTCAGTTTGACAGGGTGAGACTGTTGTGTGAGAGATTTCTGGAGAGAGAGCTGCATGTTTCCAACTGCTTGGGCCTGATGACCTACTCCCAGCACTTTGCCTTCATAGAGCTCTACACAGCTGCCATGAACGTGGCTCTCACTCACTGGGGGGATGTGATGTGCCAGGAAGAATTCAAAGCACTACCCAAAGAGATGCTGATGCAGGTCCTAAGAAGTGATGAGCTCTTTGTTTCACGAGAAGATGTGGTTTTTGAAAGCATTGTGAGGTGGATAATGGAGGAGCCAGAAGCAAGAGAAGAAGACTTCCTGGATCTGGTGGGTGAAGTCAGGGTCAGTTTTCTGAGTTTGTCCTTCCTCGATATCTTGGTGAAACGCAGCAAACGCTCTGGAGAGTCAGATACCTTCTCCAGGCTAATAAAGAAGTTAGACAGCTGCCCTCCACCCAGCTGGCAGAAAATGGAACTGTGTCCTTGTGCTGGCCGGAGCTATGACACCCTCTATGTCCTGGGAGGAAAGCATGACAAGGAACAGCAAGAATTATTTCTCTTTCAACCTAAAACAGGGACCTGGCAGTCCTGTTCTCCACTGCAGCGCAGGAACTTCACCCAATATGCGTTGGCAGCAGTAGGTAACTTCCAGACAAGAGGGACTGAGCAAATGCAAACAGAATTTGAGGCTTGTAGACCCAGCTGCAAGGGAGCTCAGCTGCTTCTGCTGTAAAACTTGGTGTTGCTAAAATCTTGTTTGTATTTGTTTAAAGAATGAGTTTGTTTTCCTTTGTCCTGGGAGAGCATCAGGCAGGGCTGAATGTTTCTGTTCATAGAGTAGAAACTATTGTACTCCTTAGGCTACATTTATCTGGAGTGAGTCTAATAACTTCACCTGAAGTGGCATAGATTTGACCCTTCTCTCTCATGATGGTTTTCCCAAGTGGTGACTTCTGATTTAGAGTTCTGTTGAGTTTGCAATGGAAGTTGGGAAATCTTCATGCTCAGAGACTTTCCAGACAGCTCAGTAGTGTTTGTTGGTGATAGTCCCATTTACAGTGGGAGTTTGGACATGAGTTCTCCAGAGGTTCTTTCCACCCAGTGTCTTTCCCAGTGTGGGAGCACACTTGGAAGGACTTACTATGTCCTGTAGGTCCAGCACCACTGCAGATGAGGAATCAATTACTGTGAGAGCTGTTGCTTGCACCTCACTGGTACAACCCAGGGAGAAAGGAGCCCCCAAGTCCTCAGGAGCAATTTTCAGCCCTCATGTAACTGATGCTTCTCTCTCCTGTCTTTCCAGGGAGCTTCCTTTTTGTCACAGGAGGCTATTTCCGGGATGAGTTTGTGTGGTACAGTGTGGACTGGGTGCTTATCTACAACTGCCTGGACAACAGGTGGCTGGAAGGTCCTGCCATGAGGGATTCCCGCCACAGCCACTGCGCGGTGGGAGCAGGGCTCCACCTCTACGTGCTTGGGGGCAGCACGGATGAAGGGATAACCCCGGCAGTGGAGCGTCTGGCTCTGCTGGAGTCGGGGTGGGAGAGCGTGAGGCCTATGGCTCAGCCTGTGGAGAGAGGCGCTGCCGCCAGCGTGGGGCCCAGCATCTACGTGGTGTGTGGCCTGGATGAGAACGGGCACGTGTACGATGGAGTGCAAAGGCTGAACACCGAGACGGATAGTTGGGATGTGATCTCATTCTCCCCACTTCCAAGGTAAGAAATAATGTTCTGGGGTGTGGCAGGAGAAGAAAGGTTCTGTTGGTGCTGGTCCGTGGAAAGAATGGACTGGAGGAGTCCAGAAGTCCTGTTCCATTAACACTCTTGTGATGGTGGGCCCGTGCCAACCTCATGAGGGTCAACCAGGCCAAGTGCAAGGTCCTGCATCTGGGTCGGGGCAATCCCAGGCACAACTCCAGACTGGGTGGAGAGTGGCTCCAGAGCAGCCCTGAGGAGAAGGACTGGGGAGTGCTGGTGGGTGAGAGGCTCAACATGGCCGACAATGTGCTCTGGGGCCCAGCAGCCAACCGCACCCTGGGCTGCATCCAGAGGAGCGTGGCCAGCAGGTGGGGGAGGGGATTCTCCCCCTCTACTCTGCCCTCGGGAGACCTCACCTGGAGTACTGGGGCCAGTGCTGGAACCCCCAACATGAGAAGGACATGGACCAGTTGGAGAGGGGCAAGAGGAGGCCACAAAGATGCTAAAGGGGCTGGAGCACCTTTCCTACGAGGACAGGCTGAGAGAGTTGGGGCTGTT
>VXBZ01004388.1:11936-38087 GCA_013399135.1 Heliornis fulica | reverse complement strand
ATTCTGTGATCAGGACCCAGCTTTCTAGGCCATTTTTAGTTCACCTTTCTGTCTGTTGTGCAGCCCAGATTCTGTTAACAACTTCCCTGTGGTGATCTTCTGGCAGGTTAGAGGCCATATCAGCATCCAGGTAGACAGTACCACCTGCTCTCCTCTCATCTACCAGGGAAGTCTCATTTCATCATAGGGTTTCATCACGTTGGTCAAGCATGGATTTTCCTTAGTAAAGCCATACTGACTACTACTAATGATTTTCCTGTTCTTAAAATGCCTGGGAATGTTTTCCAGGATTAGCTGCTCCATCAGCTTCCCAGGCTGTTCTGTAGTTCTCTGTGTCCTTCTTGAAAATAGGATTGAAGTTTTTCTTACCTTTAGTGCACAGGCAGCTCTCTCAATCACTGTATGTATTGTCAAG
Organism: Heliornis fulica; assembly: GCA_013399135.1. Lineage (NCBI taxonomy): Eukaryota > Metazoa > Chordata > Aves > Gruiformes > Heliornithidae > Heliornis > Heliornis fulica. The sequence goes on along the minus strand of VXBZ01004388.1, from coordinate 37,672 downwards.
AATTTGCCAAAGTGTTTTTAAACAATTCCCATTCACAGTCAAGTTCTTCTGTTTGAACTCTTCAGAAATAAAAAGGTCTAGTTACTTCTGCTAATAAATACACTTTATACTGCCTCCATCAAAGAGCAACCAAAAACCATCATTAATACTAGAAACAAAACCTCAGAAAAAATTTATTTAGAAAAATATGTAGAAGGCTAACAAGAATCCTATTGAAGGCCAAACTCAGCAGCTCACCTGTATTCAAGGAAGCATTTGAAAAAATGTTTTAAAATAAGCTACTGAAGGCATCCAAATATCTCTGAATAGGTTTTTGATAATGATAAGTGCTAAATCTTGGTTGAAATAGGACAACTGTATCCATACACACAGAATCTAAGTAAAAGACTAAAAATGACTGCTCAGCTACAATTCTCATCTTTGAATGACAGTTTAGTGGTAATGTCTGCTCACTATACTGTTGTTAGTGACTGCAAATTTCAGTATTAGAATATACTGGAAGATTTATTTCTGATCTATAAATTAAAATATTGTATGTGTATGAATTATGTGTAAAAATACCTTTTTTTTTTTTTTTGCCTGGAAATAGTTAGCACAAATTAAAAAACCAAAAAAAAACAAAACCTGTTGTCTTTGAAAGAGAGTTTCTGCAACGAGCAGGTGAAGAGCTCTTCTATGTACATGTGCATGCAGACAATAAGGTTGTCTGGGTATGTTTTCCTGTACCATCAATAGATATAATGAAGTTGTCTTGAGACTCCTCTTGAGTAGGTACCAGAATATTGCAGGGAGTTGCATAAAACCTTTGCTAAGTTTTCAGGCCATACATGTAGCTACATCTGGGACAGGGAATATTGTTTCAGGCAGGGACAGATCCTCTAAGGTTAATTTGAATTTAGCAAGAAGACAATAAAATCAGAGTCTGGGAAAAAGGCATATGCCATACATGTTTCTCATCCAGTGATGAATTTGGAACATTGTGTGATGTTTTCAGTATGTTTATTGTAAGTGATTTTTAAATACCCTGAGTTCACTGGATATAAGGAGTATATTATCATAGAATCATGGAATGATCAGAGTTGGAAGGGACTCCCAGAGGTCATCTAGTCCAACCCCCCTGCAAGAAGCAGGGACACCCCCAACTAGATCAGGTTGCTCAGGGCCTCATCCAACCTGGCCTTGAACGTCTCCAGGGATCCAGGGGCATCCACCACCTCCCTGGNGTTACAAGGGCAGAGTAGAGGGGGAGAATCATATTCTTTCCCTGTCTTACACAGGCAGATGTTCATGGCAGAAGAGGTGTCATGCAGAGACACAGGTACCTTTCAATTTCTTCCACTGAGCCTGGTCCACAGTTTGATGCTTGTGCCCTACCAGACCCTCAGATCTAAGGTGAGGTTACTTCATAATGTCAGGTGTCTCAAGTGGATACTTGAGAATGTTAAATTCAAAGGCACTTGGAGTCAGTCAGGCATATAGGAAACAAGGTCTTCTGTGGTAGGGGATCTGTGTATGTCTGGTAGGATGACCCTGGCTGGAGGCCAGGTACTAAACAAAGCCACTGTGTCACTCCCTTCATCACTCCCATCCTCAGCTGGACAGGGGAGAGAAGAATTAATGGAAGGCTCACAGGTCAAGACAAGCACAGGGAGAGCTAGTTCACTAATTACCATCCTGGGCAAAACAGACTCACTTAGAAAACAAATTGCTCTAATTTATTACCAAGCAAATCAGAGTAGAATAATGAGAAATAAACCCAAATTTGAAAACTAAACACCCTTTCCTTCTTCCTGGGCCCTTTACTCTTGATTTCTCTACCTCCTTCCCCACAGTGGCACAAGGGGACAGGAAAAGGGGGTTGCAGTCAGTTTGTCACACTTGCAGAACTTCAGAAATACACTGGTCCAGTATGGATCCCCCATGGAGTTACAAGTTCTGTCAGCCATCCTGTTCCAGCATGGGAAAACTAGCAAAACCTTGCATACACCTTGTATGTACCAAAAGCAGTATAGGAGGAAGGAAAAAAACCTGAAAGCATATTTTTTTCCTTAGCAAAAGCATTGTGTATTTGGAGTTGAAGAAGGGCTATGTGGGGGAGTGTCCTGGCAGTAGAACTGAGTGTAAGGACTAGGAGGTCTGAGTGAAGGTCTGGGGTGTTGCTTGTGTTGGGGTCTCTAGGACAGCTGTTTGTTGGAATGTGATAATGAAAGGCAGCTTCTCATTGCAGTGGATGAGAGAAGTCCCAGGGTATTGCTACTAGAGGCAAACCAGTGCAATATCTCTAAGAAAGTGTCTCTTCAGCAGTGTGCCAGGTGGCCAAGGCCAACAGCACCCTGGCTTGTGTCAGCAATGGTGTGTCCAGCAGGACTAGGAAGTGGTCATCCCCCTGTACTCAGCACTGGTGAGGCTGAACCTCGAGTGCTGGGCCCAGTTCTGGGCTCCTCACTACAAGGAGGACACTGAGGTGCTGGAGTGTGTCCAGGGAAGGGCAGCAGAGCTGGCACAGGGTCTAGAGACAAGTCTTAGGAGCAGCTGAGAGACCTGGGCTTGTTTAGCTTGGAGAAAAGGAGACTGAGGGGAGACCTTATTGCTCTCTACAAGTCCCTGAAAGAGGTTTTAGCCAGGTAGGTGTTGGTGTGTTCTCCTGAGTAACAAGGGTTAGGGCAAGAAGAAAAGGCCTCCAGTGTTGACAGGGGTGGTTTAGATTAGGTGTTATGAAAAAATTTCTTCAGGACTGGAACAGGCTGCCCAGGACAGTAGTGGAGTCACTTTCCTTGTAGGTGTGTAAAAGATGTGTAGATGTGACACTTACAGATGTAGTTTAGAGATGGGCTTGGCAGTGCTAGGTTGATGGTTGGACTTGATGTTCTTAAAGGTCTTTTTCAACCTGAATGTTTCTGTCACTGCAGGACAGTTCAGTCTGGACTGAATAAAATACAGCATACAGTTGGTGCACCCTGAGGACTTAACTGGATGATGGGCCTGTGTGTCAGGCCAGACCACAGAGATGTCAGCCTCATTTATTTCTTTTTCTTTTTTATAAATAACTAAATAGCTGCATAAATTTTATTAGCAAAACCTTTTTATAGATCTGACTTTCTCTCCTAGTGGTGTGCACCAAATTCCAGCAAAGCTTCAATGGAGGTATTTTAGTGTATCAGAGATGAGAATTTAGTACAGTGCAATTAGAGATTTCTCAGTTGAATTCCAGATACCAGCTATTTATCTCCAGTGGCTCTTTGAAATTAATCTTTCTGGGGCCTCATATAAAACCATTTGTGATAAAAAAAAAAAATAGTGCTTACATCTCTAAGACTTGAAGTTGTCTTAGTTCTTTTAGGATAATTTAAACTCTTAATATTTAACCATGCCAAAGTATTTGAGTGACAGAAGTTGGATCATTCTAATAGGAAATATTGCAAGTACTGGGAAATATTTTAGCACCTCACTTATTATCAGTCATCTTCTCTTTGAGGGCTAACAAAATTATTTTCTATGGCCATATCATGTATAAATGGACACAGGTGTAATTTTGTAGCTGATACCAAAGGCCTGCACACTTAATTATTATTATTTCAGAAAGCTTTCTTGAGCTTTCTGAGCATCTCCCCTGTAATTGTGTTGTGTAACTGAAATTCATATATATATATATAGATATAGCCAGAATATTTTGATAATCAGTGAAACTTTCATAAGATAACGTCCATGAAGACCTTTTTTCTGTTAGTAAAGAAGGCAGATCAAGCTAATATGGAAATACTGAGAAGTTAGTTGCAAGGTATCAGAAATAGACCCATGTAAACAGAAGTGTTGATGATGAGATACAGTTCTTTTTTAAAGTACAGTGTCTTTAGCAAAATATCATAGTTGTGGTTATTGCACCAGTGGAATATATTAACAAGGGCTGCCCACTTCAGCTAAACATATATTCAAACAAAATAGTGTCCCAAATGATACAATATATTGAAATCCTTTAAAAAAAAAGATACCAGAGGTCATTCTCAAAAGAAATTGCATTGCTGCAGTAGCAAACCCAATGTGTTCCAAATGCTTCACAGAAATTATCTCCCATCAGAGGCATCACATCAGCGCCGCCCGTTGGCCTGCTTTCCCTTTGAAAATACGATCACCCTCATCACGCTACAGACCTTGGAAGAAAAGGGGCTACATTATGAATTCCAACCATGAACTCCATCATCTTTCTAATTTTTCTATGTGACATTGTTAAGCAGCAGATTCTGAGAGGCAATTCAGTGATTCTAATTTTTGGGGTTTTAACCAGGAGGTAATGCCTTTCCAAAGGGTAGCAGTGCACCAGTTACACAAAACTCATTAGTGAAATTCAAAGGGGCTCCACTCCTCACAATCTGTGCATGAGCATCTTTCCCTACCCCCTATTACAAGTTCCTTCAAACAGAACAAAAAATCAAAACTATGCTTAGATTAGTTGATTAACTCCAGGACAAAGATATACTCAGTGAAGCTGAGAAACGTGAAAATGAAGTCCTATTTTCATTAGATATATTCTTTCACAATCTTTTTTTTTATTGCACTTTAAATAGTCCTTTTTTGTTTCTAAATTATAAAGGACATAAGGCTGGAACATGCCAGTGGGAGGAACAAAGGAAATTTGACATAAGAGGCAGAGGATCAGCTTGTAGAAGTGAAGTAATACTGAGGTTACAGTTTTCCCTTGAGTCTGCCAGTCCTTTAACATTCTGTTATTTTTCCATTATATTTGTATTTTTTACCAGGCATTACTTATTTAATGAGGGATTCACAGGCTTGTGTCCTGCTGCTAGCTGGGATAGAGTTAATTTTTTTTTTTCCTAGTAGCCATGTTTTGGATTTATGTTGATAACACACTGATGTTCTGGTGTTACTTAGTCGAGGACTTTTTGGCATCTCACACTGAGCCATCAGTGACAAGTCTGGTGATGCACGAGATGCTGGGAAGGAACATGGCCCAAACCAGCTGATCCCAAGTAGCCAAAGGGCTATGCCATACCATATGATGCCATGCTCCATATATACTTCAGGGAATGCTGGTCAGGGGTTTGGAGTGTGGCTGGGGAACTAGCTGGGCATCAGTGGTCTGCAGGTGGTGAGCAACTGTGCTGTGCATCATTTGTTTTGTATATTCTTCTAATTACTGTTATCATCATCATGATCTTCCTCTTCTGTCTTATTAAAATGCCTTTATCTCGACCCATGAGTTTCACTTTGTTGTTTCCAGATTCTTTCCCTCATCCCACTGGGTGGTGGCGAGTGAGGATGTGACTGTAGGGTTGTTTTAGCTGCCTCCTGGTTAAATCACAACAGCTTGTGAAGTTTGATTTGTTTGAAAAATATGGGGGGAAAAAAGAGTGGGGTGTTCACAGTGCCCCAAATCACCCCTTGAGATGTACAAGCATTTTCTTACAGTTTCTCTGAGAATTATGTTGAAAGTTTTCCTGATCCAGTGGGATATTATTCAGTGCTCACGTCTTTGGAAAAGGTCGATGTTGCTGCTTTAGTCACTGCAGAAGTTTGACTGCAGTGAAGTGACTTCCTCTCCATTTAGAAGTAATAGTTTTTCCTCTATATTCAGCAAATTAATACATTTTCAGGGCATAGCAGTCTCTTCAGGTTTTGTCATTGTCAGTCACTATTAATCACTTCAGGTGGAGCCGTGAAGACCACTCCTATTGTCCTGCCAAGGGGGCTAAGTGTGCCTCAGTACTGAATGAATGTCCAATGTGAGCTCAATCCTTTTCCTGTTGGATGGTGATAAAACCCTCACTGAATCTGTAACCTGAAAATCTCAAAATTTCAATGGGTGATGCCGATAATAAGTGACGGAAAAGAGCAAAAAAGCTCTTTTCTCTCACTTATTATTGGCATCACCCACTGGCATCAATGGGTGTCTTGCTGATCTTGAAGAGTTTTCAGACATTTCTGTTCTATAACTTTCTATTTTGAACACCTGACAGATATTTCTGTACCTGGGGGATAGTGTTCCCAAGAAAAATGTAGGAATGATGGAAAACTGTTAGGGACTGGCAGACTCTGTGTGCTACTCGCTTGGGGCTGTCTGACACATTTCTGTTGAGTTTATGCTCAGTGCCAGCACAGGATTGATGACATAATAACGCTGATCTTTCCTCTTGAATAAGACACTGATTTAAATGGGCACTGCTGGACTAAATGGACAGCACTAAAATATAGGAGATTATTTATTTTAAAGTCACTTTGAGACTTTTTTGGTAACCAGTTGCAATATTATATAACGTTACATGTAATTGAAGTAGGAAGATATTTTTTTCTTGTCATCACATTTTAATTGATAGCCCTGAGATAATGAGTAGGATAATAATAGTGCACTGAAATAAAGGAAAAGTTGATAAGAAATGAAGTGATTCAGATGGCTGGTGGTGGCAAAGTTAGATAGCAATTATCCTCTTCTGATAGTTCTATAAAATCTGACTGATGTTCCTCTGATCGTAGTAAATGAAGCATGTTGGTTTTCCTTTGTCTTTGGAAGTTATTTTGAATCATGCTTGTAAATTCCTAGGAAGGGCTGGGGCAGTGTACTGTGAATCAGAGGTTGGTAGTTACAGTAACTTATTTTCTGCTTTTATTTCCCCCTCTCCTTTCCCTCTGTCTGCACAAATGTCTCAGCCAGGTTATGGATCACAGAAGTTGGTTTACTCTGTTGTGTGGACAGTGTAGGCATTGTAGATCTGTGAGCTTTAAAACCTAACTGGTAGACAGGATCCTGCTCCTCCTCTTTCTTTATCTCCTTGCCTCCCCCACTTGTCCTAGTGAAATATGTTACATCTCATCCTGTTTCACTTGGTTTGCTGTCAGTCCATTTATCAACCAGCCCTTTTGGTTTCTGGTTCAGAAGGAATCATAGAATGGTTTGGCTTGGAAAGGACCTTTAAAGATCATCTAGTCCAAACCCTTAGCAGCTCAGATGCAGGAGCATCTTTCACACTTACTCAGGTTGCTCAGAGCTGCTGTCCAGTTTGAGTTTGAACACTTCCAGGGATGTGTTTCACCCCTCTTGTCAAAATTCTACTCCTTATATCCAGTCTAAATCTACTTTCTAAGAAAGTTAGACAGTAGCTGAAAATATGGCCTTAAAGAAGTCAGTGATGGTGGAAGATGGTGGTTTCAGGCATAAGGATGTAATACAATCTTTTCTGAATGATTCTGGCCTGGTTGCTACTATTCGAATTGGAAGAGAAGATTAATTTAAATTTTAGGGATGGTAGCCATATCTCTCTTATTTCTGAATTTTTCTGTATCACTAAGTAAGATAGAAATGGTTTTCCCAGTCTTCACTCCCCTCTTTCTTGGTGTTTATAAAGAATATTTAGTTCAGAATTTTTGTTGTCATAGACACTATTTATATTCTGAATCTAAAAAAAAAAAAACCTCCACTCCTCTTTTGTTATTGAAGATTTACCTTTCATGAAATACCTGCAAAAGCATTATGCCTGTTGTGAAGGATGCTCACAGATGGGAGTTGATTTTATTTTTCTTCTCACTGGGAAAGGAAATTGGTTTTGGTTTTATATTAAATCTGAAACGCGATAGTTCAAGCCATGGACGTTCCATCTTGCTGCGATGCCGCGTGCGTGTATCTTCAGGGGGTTTGTAAAGGACAGAGGAGCTCCCTTTCTCACAAGTGTGAGGCAGCCTTGATCATCTCACAAAGCAAAACCTGCTCTCCTGAAGGAATATTTCTGATGGGAACCTGGAATGCACTGACCTTACATATTAATGTTGACCATTTATATGGGCTGTATTGAGCTGATAGAGGAGAAATCATCTTGCAGAAATAAAATTAATTTGCTACTTCTTAAACTATTTTCCTCTGGAACATAAACAGTTGATAGTATTTTTTTTTTCTTTTTAACTGTCCATATTTCACTCTTAGAAAAGTCAGTATATTTGTATATCTTTAGGAATATTGTGAAAAGTCAAGTGAGTGACTGGAATCGTTCTTCCTGAAAGTGCCTAGAGAAGGGGCTCTTCTGCCAGATTCCTGAAGAGTTTTTTACATCTTGGATATTTGCTTAGAAACATAGCAGACAGTTCACTCTGTGATCCTTGTAAGTAACCCTGTGTGGTGAATCAGTACCCAGCCCAGATCTCAGTGAGGACAAGACGTTTGGGTGTATCAGCTTGCCTGAGTACTTCACTTGGGAGCCTGTGTCTGATTTATGCAGCTGAGTCCTGGAAAATATAGTTGAAGACAGTGGGGACCAGCTAAGCCAGTTTTGACATTCTGAAGCAGGGGCACTCAGAACTGCAGGCATATCACAAAATCAGGCATATCATGAACAAAGTTTAAGGAGTTGAGGAATCTGTCCTCAAAGGTCCGGCATAAAACTTCCCTTTAACTCTTCTGACCAAGTCAGAAGATGGAACCAAATTAAGAGGATCTAGAGATGGAAATAATTACTGAAATTTTGAACATGACAGATTCAAAATTCAGTAGAGGCCAGTCTTTCTAGCTCCAGCTTGTCCCTACATGTGTTCTTCAAAATGCTGCATCAGGACCTGTTTGGCCACTTATTTTCTGATGCGTGTGCACACGTGGTGCCCCTTTGAGCTGCTGGAGTTCCTCTGTGTGATACACTCTGTATAGTGTTGACATAGGAATGCACTGACAAACATGTAGGATGGCTGATTGCATCTAACAGCTACACCAGAAATGCACAAGTAACTGAATAAAAGGAGATGAATGTAAAAAAAAATAATACTGAACTGTCAACTGAACTATAAATAAAATTGTATCATAATTTCGAGAAACTGAAACAATTGTTCCAAGGCTGCTTGTAGGAGTGAAAAGAATCTATTGACAAATGTATCGTTTATGCAGAGCCACAAAGATGAGTGCTGAGAATTTCTCTGAGACTTTTCAGTGGAATTTCAATGGCATTTTATCACTATTCATACACTTAAGACAGTACTTTGCTTCCCAAGAGGAAAAATATTGAAAATTATTGAGGAAAAAATATTACTTGCAAGTATAGCCTTCTATTTGTACTTACAAATTAGTGTATGCCGTGCTTTGCTTTAATAACTCTGATGAGAGAAAGAAATGAACATACACTTATGAAGGATCTCATAGTAATTCAGAATATAAAGATGTAAATGCTTCTAATAACATGCAAACCCTATGTATCAAAAGGAAATTATCCTGGAGTCAGTTTTAATGAGGACTATAGTTACTTTTCAGCACTGGTGTTTTAATACTTAGAGAGTTTTGTTGTCTTCCTTTCCATCTGCCCCAAGCAGACATTTCAGCTAATTTAAATAAAAGTAATTACATCATATTCTAGAAGAATCTTATCCCTTTGATTCTGTTAGAGGAGCAAAAAGGCAAAACCAGTCACCTTCTTCCCATATATTCCAGAGGGCAAATCCATACTGATCTCTGAAATGGACCCATAAAGAGTTGAGAAGATGTGAAGACGTTTTGCCTGATGCTTTATGATAGAAGGGATGTGGAGACCTTGAGGGCAAGGATCAGAACTTCCTCCTATATAATGTTCTTGGTATTTTTCAGGGGCAGATTTAATGGACTACCAGAGACATTTGCAATATACATGTAATTTGCAGCTGGGGTGTGTTAAAATCTAATGTGGAGGGGAGCTCCCCTAAAACTGTCCAGAGGCTGTGGGTGAAGACAGGGAACCTGAAGCTGTTTTGGTTCCCTACAGTTTTTATTACTCATTACGTGCTTTGACCACTTTCATAGGTATAAATGGAATAAATATTCAAACCATCTGTAAGAATGAGCCTCAAATGCAAATCTGGCCATGTGTTATAGATGCCTTTAATAAGCAGAGAGAGAGAGTTGTGTGTGTGAAACAATGTTCACCACACAGCTGATGGAAGCAGAAATCCTCAGTGATGGATCTCGAGTTTCTTTCCAGTAACAGCAGTGTTTTCACAAACAGTATTACACCAGTTCAGCCACGTTCTGGACTGGCAAGGAGCATTTGCAAGATAGGACAGTTGTAGGACCATAAATACTTTGAAATAAGGAGCCTGATTCAGGCATAGATACAGTTTTCAAAGACAAGCTTTGCATCGGTCCAGATTTGTTTAATACAAATAATCAAGCTGCCAAATGGACTTCATACCCAAAGCCAAAGTTCCTGGGAGTAATTGTTCAGCCAGTGTAATTTTTGTGACCTGGGTAAGTTTATGCTTGAAATAATAAGGGACTTCACTCTCATAAACTTGGCAAAGATGAGGAGAGAAGGTAACATGAAGAGAAGACACATTGATTTCTAGGGACGTAATAATCAAACCTTCCCCGCGGCTGTTCTATTTTGTGCTGATTATTTCAAGGAGCTGGAGGTGGGGATAGAAGGATGCAGAGTGCTTTGTTTTCTGATCACAGGGCCAGAGAGTAGGAATTAAAATATTTATGAGGCTCTTGACTTCAGTGTAATTATTCATTATTTCAGGTCCATCCTAAAGAATTACTGTTGGTTTTAATTTTAATTATCAAGTTTATTTCTGGATAGGAAGATAGGTCTTAAATATTTTAGTACCAAAGGTTGCATTCTGTTAAAATCAGATAGTAATTTATCTAATTGGTAATGAACGATGAATTTTAGAATATACAAAATCTGTCAGTCTTGATGACCTGGTTGGAGTTTTATAAAATGGCAGCAAATTAAAATTTTTCATAGAAAGGTAGATCTGTCAGTGAAGTTTTAGTTTTCTTTTACTGTAAAATGCGTTTTTTTTGGCTGAAGACAGATGAACTTTAGAAATTATGGAGCTTGCAAAACTAGAATAATATTCAATGAAATTGACTTGAAGTTCAGTCTGTAAAGAATGGATAGTTTAGAATATGATAATATTGTATCAGAATGTCTTCAGGTCTTTAAAAATCTAACTTTATTACATCTGTTTAGCTAATTTGAACTATTAGTTAATATCTTTCTCCAGACAAACTGTAAATTATTTACTGTCTAGTGTTCAATATAGCATCTGTGCTTTCATCCATAAAATCAGCAGAGTGTTATGCACCTGCCATTACTTTAATAGGTATTAATACATGTTCAGTTAAAGGCATTTCTCTCATTGATCTGAAAGTCAGAAGTACACGTTTTGCAATGGATTTTCTGACCATATCTTTGTAATTTAAATTAATACTACACTGGAAAAAATGATAAAAGATGATGTGATAATACCAGTTAACAGAGCACTAACTGAAAGACCAGCTTTCCTGAAGCACTGGAACTTGTACTGAACAGGGTCCTTGAAATGACTTAGACACACATTGGTCACATTAAAAAGTCCACATTTTTAATGCTTGATGTTAGTTTTATATGAGTACTTAATATATTTTCAGTGTTTATTGAGACTGTAGGATACACTGCTGCCTCACTAAAATATTGCATATCCATATGTCAAATATTACTTCACCATACTTGTTTTAAGTTACTTGCTGTGAGTGCCTTTGATAGGCTTTCATTCATTTCTGATAATCCCCTATGGTGCCAAAACTGCCAGTTTAGAAAAGAAATTACTGTAGTATCCTGGCAAACAGATGTGTTGGGACAATGTGGCACATACTGTGAAGCAGGTAACTGCCCCCCCAGCTTCACTGCTGTGCTGTGGTGAGGAGTCAGCTGTGGGTAAATATAAAGTGTCCTCTTAAAATGTCCACTGAGCAGTAGATACCCATGTTTTCTTGAGGACCAGTAACCTGGACATCAGTTAAGGAATAGGATAAAATACATTAGGGCCTTTTTTACTTTGAAGAGAACATAGTGAGCCAGGGTCACAATGCAGATAACTTGGGTTGTTGCTGGGTTGTGTGACTGCTGGTGAGATCAGTGAGCACTTAGGATGGATACCTAAGTGATTGCTGACATTCAGATGTGCAGAGGATATACATCAACTTTCCACTCCTTGATCCATGTCCACTGGGTGACCTGACTAATTTTGCTGTTAATTCAGTTTTGGGTAGAAAGGGAACAGTTGATGAGAACTGCAGTTTGGGTCATGAGGCAGATCTTCATTCCAGCTACCAGAGGCTGCCTGTTTCTCCTTGAGGTTCCTGGCTGGGTCCATCCTAGCTGCAGCAGGGCAGCTCACCTGGATTAGAAGTGCAAGGGGGTCTTCCGAGCTAGCACAAGGGCAGGTGCCCTCAAGACCTTCTTGTGATGAATTGGGATTTTTTCAAGCTGCTTGATGAAAGCTTTGGGGCAGACCTAGGACCTTTTTCCAGAAGTGATTATAAAATGGCCTGGAATGTTTCAGTGGAAGCTTTGGCAGGGGGATGTCCAACTGAGACAGATTGAGGAGGGAACGGAGCGTACGCAGGGGGCATTTTTAGCTTCCTTTTGTAAAGGTCAGAGCTGACATAAAAACTAGTCAGAAACCTGGGGATATGTTCAATTGACCAGGGGCTGGATGTGCATTGACTGGTACTAAGTAGAGGATTGTTACCTGTAAGGGAACTCAGGCAGGGACTTGGTAACTTCAGCCACCTCCTTTTGGCAAGTGTCCTGTGCGAGAGGTCTTTACAGAGGACATCCCAACAAACCAGGATTAAATAAAAAAACAATCAGAAGTACTTTTGGATGCCTGACCTAAAGATATCTTTTCAGGTGTGGGTTTCTTCCTTTGATATGCAGTAAATATGCCTGTTCCATCCTTTTAACACTCATCTGGGGGTTATACTGGTCTGTTCTAACCCCATATTGAGAGTCAGCTGAGCGGGTCGGGGGTTCCTGCTACATGAACTTTGCACCTTGGCTTTTTATCACTCTTCATGTGTGGGCTAATAAGTCTTCAAGTCATCTTTGAGTACCAGTATGTGATACTTTTGGATGTTTGGAGGTTGGGGTTTTTTTTTAAATCTTTGTAAAGGCTTTTCTTAATGAGTAACTTTCTATCAACATATAGAACAAACAGCATTTTTCCCCAGGCAGTTTGTAGTAAATTTTTGTCTGGATACTTGTTTTCTGCAACAAATATATAAAAGCAAGCTTCTCTTTCAAATAATGAGAGGGACATTATGCTTCAGATCTGGTTTTGTACAAGAAAGAAGTCAGAAAATAAATCAAGCCACTATTTTGCATCCAACAGATCATTTAGTAAACAAGCACAGATAATTAGAACCTTATTGATATGATAATACATAACTACAACTGTACTACTTTCTGGATCACAAAATTTTAATTAAAAGTAGTAGAACACTAGGCCAACCTCACTTTACTCCCTACTCCTCTTATTTTGCGGAGCATCATGGAATTTTGTTCTTTTTGTCAAATTTCTGCTAAATTAGACCTGATAGTTACAACCCTAAAGCATATAAAATTAAGCCCCTGCTCATAAAATAATACATAAATAGAAAAATTTTACTTTCCAGAACACCAACTTTCAATACCACATTATCAGATAAACGTTGAAAATAAGTTGATTTAGAATGTATCTGTAATCAAACTAGGAAGTTGTTCTTAGCTGAATCATTCATTTTTAAAATAAGTTTTCCCATGCCCACCCCCTTCTTATATAAATTATTGGTTATCTCTTCAGATAACCAATTTGTTAAAAATCAAATACCATAAGGGCTGCACTTAATAAAACATTTCTTTTTTGCACTTGGAATCAAGACTGTTGCCAATTGGCACCCAAAAATACTGCTTGCATGAAAAAAAAACAACCAAAAATCAACAAGAAACACTATGTGAAGTTACAGCATGGAACATATACTTTGGAGAAGCCAAACATTCCTTATTTTGATATTCCAGCACGTTAATAAAGCAGTTTCCAACATATTTTGTGGCATGGAACTGACCTACCTTCACATTTGTGAGGTTTAAGAGAAAGTATTCCTTGCATTATATGCCTCCTTTATAAAAATCTATGATGTCAATATTCAAGAAAACTCCACTGAACTATAACTAGTATGTGTGTATTTAAGATAATACTGATGATTTATAGCTGAATAATAGCATTCCATGATGAAGAACCTGGTAATAGTGCCCAGACATTGTGCTCACAGTGCTAATGACTCCTGAAGTGAGCAGTGCTTGCACAGTCATCTCTGGTTGTGCAAATAGGAAGGTACCAGCATTTCTAAGCAGTGAGGGATGAAAGCCATACATCACTTAATCATAATACCTTCCTACACTTTTTGAGGCTTTTTCTGTGTATGCTGAAAAGGAAGAAATGGAGATTAGGGAGGAGGTGCTTGATTTGTACTTGGCATATGAAGCAGTAAGTAAGTGGATTGGTTCCCACTGTCCTTTTGGTGTCAGGCAGCTATACAATATTATTATTGCCCCAAAACCTCTTTCCTTATTGTTTTTGCAGCTCTTTCTCTTGCTTTCTGAAGTGACTGAAAAATGGAGCTGAAGTGTTTTTCTCGGGAGAGCAACCACTTAAAATGCTGAACCTTAAGGTGTAAAACCAACAGGGTAATTTTAATGAATGTTTTCAAATTTAAATATTAAACTTATAATTGTACCTTCTCTTCCAGACCTTAGAAAATGTGTATGCATCCAAATAGTTCTCTGTTTGGTTTTTTTCCCTATAATAATTTTCCCAATTTTTTCCCCAGTATATAAGATTATAAAAATATTCTCTCTGTACAAACCTTTCTGTTCTCCCAGTTAATGTTATTATTCACCATTACCTCACTTTGCCTGACAGCGACATCTGTGACACCTGAAACTGAATGGTGAATACTAACACCCAAAAGCACTTTCCAGCTGCATTTATGGCAAATGAAAAAAAGACTGTAATGTATCTGGCACAAACTAGGATAAAACAATGCCAGCCTTGAAGATCCTCTCTGTTAGTTCCCATTGTGTAGGTAAAGGGCTTCTCAGCAGCGTTAGGAGAACATGCTCAGGTCCTTTTCATCCTCTTTCAGGTGTTGAAGTTGTAGCAGGCCTATTCTTTTTCTTTTATTTTTTTTCCCCTATTTCTGGACAAATGAATTAATTTCTTCATGCTACAGCTGAAAATTTTATGGATGTTTCCAGTCACTGTAGTGGCATAAGAGATTAAGCAATTTTCTTGCTGATCGCATGGGCACTATACAGTCAAAAGAGGAGAAGATTTGAGGTTCAGGACAGATAATAATTTCATATTTAGATGCTACTGAGATTTTGCTACAGTGATATTTAACATTTTCCCCCTTCTCAAATTAAATTGACAGATAAAATCCAATTTGCTCAATTCAAGGGTTATCAATGATTAAACTTCCATCAGTCCTTAAAAGAAGTACGATTTCTTGTGGATAATTCTGTTGGGGAGAAAATGCAGTCATGCAGATACCCATCCTTAAGGCATACTTTCAGTGTGGCTTGTGCTCCCCACCCTCTGGGGTAGTGGAAGAACCTTGGTGGTGTTAAGCTTATAAATCTGGTGTAAATGGGATTTTGAAACCTATCACTGATAGATTTCTTTAAAAGCCTTGAAAACCTTTGACAGTTTTGGAAATAACTCCCTGAAGTGGAAGCTTCAAAGCATGTTGAAAATGAGCTTCAGTGAATTGGGTTTCAAAACTTTCCAGTGTTCTTTTCATTTTTCTCTTTCCTTATGAAACACTTATCCTCAGACTGAAGGATTTTCTGCTCATTTTCTGGTTTTAGTTTGACTTTATAGTGCTAGTATGTATTCTACATTAATCTATAGTACTGCATATTACTGTATATTATTCTACTTTATACTATACTATTTTAGTCTATGCTACACTATGATGTTCTACTTAATATCACAACATAAATGTGTATTATGTAGCTTTTTTCAGTGTTGTTCCCCAAAGTGAAATAATGCATAGTGCTGTTCTGTTGTTTAATAATGTAATCTCTTGGGCCATAATCAAACTTCTGGTCCACTGCAGTTTACTGCCCTATTTCTATGTAGGTAAATAATAATGAATGTGTCATGGATGTCTCAAGATCTACTCCCATTCTGAATTCCAACTCTTCCATCCTTTCATCTACTTATATATCTCATGTTTACCCCAAAGTGTCTGGAAAAGCTCACGCTGAGGTGTGATACCTGAGGTAGCTCACATTGGGTGAGCTAAATAGTTTTGTTTAAGAACAAGTGAAGTGATTTGTGGCAGCTTGGATCTGTCTGTGCAAGCATAATTATTTACTGAAATTCTTTGTAGTGCATTCCCAGGGGCTATGGGAAAATTGTCCAAGAACAAGCTCTGCCGTGCTGCTGCCCCACTCTACTGTCAGTATCAGCTCTCTTCAGATGGAGAAAGGAGGTCTCTATCTTCCTCTGCTGAAAACAATTCATACTTTTCAGAAGAAAAGCATTCTTCTCTGCTGAAATGTAATGAGTGCAGTGATTCAGAGAAAAATAAAACTATTGTAGCCTTCATAAATTGAAGTGTTAGGTTGCTAAGTCTGAAAATTGGATAAAAACGTGGCAGCACCAAATCTTACTGTTTATTCCTCAGTTGGATTCATCTGGGTTATATTTTAATTTGAGTGCTCTGTATATGTGCCTCTGTCCCAGCACTTGTCAACAGTAAGAGCCTTTATCATCATCTGTCCTTTTCCATGATCATTATGATTCCCTCACCCCTTGGAAGCATCCACTTCAGGTTGTAAGATAACCAAAGTGTTGAAAACATTGGCACAGCATTTGTGGCTTTAGCATGCCGATGAGTTGTCATTTTTCAGGAAGGTGAAAGCATTTTGTTTTCCCAATTGACTTTTGACATTGATCTTGTTCTTAGGTGTAACTTATGATGACAAGAAATTGTATTTAATAATATTAAGTTTCTGTCATTAAAAGAACAAACCATATTTAGCAAAGCTTTCAAGGATTTTTTCCATTTGTATGTTTGTGGGGGAGCATTTTTATAAATCCCAGAATATACATGTGAGTTTCTATTTCAGTCTTGCTTCACAGAAAGAGGTGAAAATGCACTTGGAGGAGATCTGTCTTCTATTCTAACGAGCAGTACTCACCATGTACAACACCTAACAGCAAGGGCAGAAAAGTTGGACTTGATTCACATGTTTCATAGGCATCTACTACTCTTCTCTCTAAAGATCATCATTGCTGCAATTACACTCTACTAACTACTTTTTTTTTTTTCAGTTCTGATCATTCCTGACTTTAAAATTGTTGTCTGCTTCTAGGTAGTAAACTCATTGACTGGTCATTTTTATGGGAGGTTTGTTTCCAAAATCCTGTTTCCTATGTAAAGCACGTGCAATGTGCTTTGGCTCTGACAATACTGGCTCTGTGATCTTGGAGGAAGGAATGTTCAGAAATACCTGGAGGGTACTTGGTGCAGCTTTGTGCTTTGTACTACAAGAAAGGCCTTGACATACTAGAGCTAGTCCATCAGAGAACCACCAGGATGTCTGATGCCTGGGTGCACTCAGTGGAGGAAGAGAGGCTCACAGGAAGGGTGTTTTAAAGTATTCAAGCTACAGAGGTAGATATTTCTATTCTGTTGAGCTACCTAGTGGTAGAGCGTATAGGAAAGATGAAGCCAGACTGTTTCCAGCAGGTGGAAAAGATGCAACAATCCCAAGTGGCCTCAACCAAAATTCTGCAGTCATTGAGTGGGAAAATATTGGAACAGGTTGTCTAAAGAGGTTAAGGAATCATTGACCCTGGAGATAACTCAGTTTCACATAGACAAGCATCTGAGCAAGGGCTACATCTGCACACTAGAGAAATCTACATTCCTGAGAGCCTGCCAGCGTGGACATGGTGAAATTACACCTGAGATTTGTAGATGGAAAACAGGAAGGCAGAGGCAAGGGAACCAGTCACTTAGGACCTGAGGATCATAATGGTTATGACAAGATTCTCTGGAGAATGGTCCTGAAGCCCCACACAGGGAGCTTCTCCATGTGTGAGCTCCATGTCAGATGTGATAAAGGAATACAGCTAAGCTACCCTGAAGTTTGCAAGACAGGAATCAAAAGCTTCATGTTAGAAAAATACAAACTTGTCACCCCACACTCATGAAACACACAGCACACACGAGGGTGTTCACTGTTAGTAACTTAGCTGGGAGTGACCGATGTACACGAGGACTTAGATTCCATATTAAAGGGGATAAAGGAGCATTAAGAGTGCTCACTTCTGCACAATCTCTTCCCTCTTCAGGAGAAATATACTTTTATATCTGGAAACAAGGTGGAAAACACCAAACTGCAGTTGTACAATGCATAACATAGCATGTAAATCAGGTTTCCATGCTGATTCCTTTATCTTTTGAGGTTCTGCCAGTGTCTCCAGTGTTGTTGATGTGTGTCTAGTTCCTAAAGGCAAAGTAAGAGTAGACAAAGATATTCGAGACTCAGCCCTATTTCTGCTTATTACAGCTCCAAAGATATTTTAAAAGTTGATTTGTTTTACCCCAGGCTCTCCCTGAAGGAAATTACAAGTAGGATAGTATAGTTCTTTAAAATACTCGGTAGCCAGCAGCTCTATGGAGAGCAGTTGCAGCCTAATATTTAAGGAACTGTGTAATTATGAAACATCAATGATGCTTCTGTTAAAAATTAAGCTATTTTGCATGAGCCCAGCAGCTAAATTATTGCTGCTTTTTAATACTAAATACATGTAGGATATGGTGAAATGTTTGAAACATGTAATATATTTCTTTATTAGTTGAATATTTTTAATATCCTACTTAGGAGTTACCACCTTTCCATGACTGCCATTCAGAGGAGGATTAATAAGTGTGATCCCCATCTGTGTTGATAGGCTACTTTGTCTTTCCAGGCTGATAGCTAAGGCAGTATCCTTTTTTTAAATGACAGCCAACAGTAATTAATATCATCCTTGCAATTGTAACTTTCCAGAAAATATTACAAAATGAAAGTAATAATTATTAACCTAAACAAAAAAAACCAACAAACCCACACAAATAAATTTGCAATAAAAAGATGAATAAAAAAATGACAAAAAGAACCCAGAAGTCCTGGGTTTCAGCCCCTCTTCTGAAATTGACCATACATTTTATCCAATCACACTTTAACGTGAAATAAAGTTATTTTTTTTTTAGTTTTTTTCGAGTTAGTAGTCTCCTTAGTTGTAAACATCTCTGTTTAGCTCAAGTGAGGTGCTTAATGCCTCCTCTGGATCTAATTCCAAATGCCCTGAAAGCCTAATCACAGATTCTAGCAAGACATTATATTAAGCACTGTTTCTTCATTATGGGATGTAAGGCTATTTAACTATATTAAGAAAATACAAGTTTATGTGCTACAAATGTTACTTCAGCAGAGATCACCTTAATGGGTTCTACAATAATATTCTCTTCATGTTTAAAAAAAAAAAAGATGCATTATAATCCCATAAGTACGATACTTCTAGCAACCTGTGAATTATTAATAAGGTGATAATCATGTTAATGAAGCTGCCTTATTACGTCTTGATGGATCTTGTTAACATGCCAGTTAACTGTGCTGATGTGGAGGGGAAAAGTGCTTTTTTTTGTACTCAGAAGGGTACTAGAGAAGTTAATATTTTCCTAAAAGAATTTGCTATGGCCCTTTCTCAATTTTTTTTTTACTGTTTTTCAAAAATAAATCTTGTGATTGCCCAATCAAATTTCTGCTTGTCAGTTTTACGTGGTTTTGTGACCCATGGAGTGATGACATAATAGAATTAATGTATTTTTGTAAAATGAACCCTATTGAACATTAACCATAAATGAGAAATTCAATATGTTAATCAGCCATATGTCCACTTGAGGCAAATTTCTCTTAAAGCAACAACAAACCAGTAAAACCTGTAGAAGGGAACTGTTTATTTTCATTGTCCTAGATGTTTCTTCAAGCGTGTTAATGTTCTGGGATGTCAACATAGTACAGAGGGAAAGAAATATGTCCTTGCAACTCAGAAATAACAAACAGCATAAAGACTGAGTCAGCTCAGCTTGATAAACCAAAAACCCATCGCTCTTGAGTCTTAATGGAAAAAAAATACAACACACATAAACTTATTTTTTTACTTCAAACAACAAAGTTGTTTGTTTATTTTCATTTTGCATCTTTAATACAGAGTTCTCCCCAGCAGCTTAAATTATACAGATAGAAATCTATTTACATAACTTTTTCAGCCCAATTTGCAAACCTTGGAGATCTGTGAAGTTGGAGTTTCAAGTTGGAGTTTCAGCTTCTAATACGTCTGTCTGAAGTTTGAGAAACTTATCTCAAAGAAACTGAACTTAAAGAAATCCATTACAAAACTCGTGTGAACTAAATAGCGTTCATCAGCTTCAGCTTTGCATATCTTGTGATAGAATTTATTTTTATATAATTATTTTTACAGCTTCATTCCAGGCCTCTTGGAACAGTAATAATTGGAATGTATTTTAGGTTGCAGGCAGGACTTGCCAAGAAGAAAGAATTATTTTGAGCATAGCAAATTTTAATAGGTTTTGCTGCTGGTTTTGGCACACGGTGGCTTTTGTACATTGGTGGATGAAGTACAAGATGTATAATTTTTAGCCTAGTTAGACTAACATCAACACTGATGAACTAAGAAGCAGCAGAACTTCTCTTGAAGCAAAAGGACCAGGATATGGTGGTAGGCTGTTATCTTGTGTGCCATTACACACACACTGCCTAAGAGCAGTGCTCTGATCTCAGAGATAGTGCCTGAAGTTCTTATTTCATTGACATAAAAAAAAAAAAACCTTAATAGTGACAAAAAACCCTCAAACAACCAAAACCCAGAAAAATCTTATTTTGACTGCTGTGTTTCATAACATTGATAAAAAGACAAAAAGTTATATGGTTAAAGTTGAGAGGAAATTTCCTGCTTTCTCTTCATTAGTTTTTTTATGATGTGAATATGCAGACTGTTCTGCTTTTCATCACATCAGCTTTTTCTGATGGAACACTTTTCCAATTTTAATCTCTTTTCACTTGGTGGTTCCAGGTAATCCTCTCACCCAGTCAGTAACTTGCTGTGTGCTCATTAATTCTCTGTCAGAAAGGTCTGTTTTTTTCTTCACCAGATAATTTATTGAGCTCTTTGTGAAACATCTTTGAAGACTTCACCCTAGGAAAAAAAGAGTGAAATCAGTTGCAGCCTAGGAATCTGTAACTAATGAATAATGCTAGTCTGATTAATGTCAAACTAATTCAAGCCCTGCAACTTGCTAGCTGAAACAATTTTTACTTCTTTGGGTACAAATGATATTTAAAATCCATAGGGAGTTTCCAATAATACCAAACATCACTGTCTTACCTGTACAGCATGTATGTCTAATGAAACCCTGAAATGAGCAAGTAAAAGAAATATGAGTCATACTTACAAGTATTGTAATGAAATTTTATTTTTGTTTTTATGGCTGATCTTCTAGTTAGCACTCTCATTCATGCTCACAATATGAAGAAGCCTTTTTTGGGACTGAGTCATTCAGGGGCGAGCTCATTCCTCCACACCACTGCCTCAAGTATGGAATCACCTGCTAAGAACTTCTGAGGATGAGATTGCCACTGAAGAGTCACAACCTGTTGCAGAGAAGTTGTAGAAAGTGCTTAACACAAATTGAAGCTGTCACTGTTTAGTTACAGACAGTGAGACCTTGTGTAAAAACAGCCACTGACACCTGTTTGGGAACTGCTTCCCACAACTAAGCCTCAAGACTTCTAAACACTACTCATTTAGTGTAAGCATTTATGATTTTCTTTGTGTTTATTATTGTTTAGAGTGTTGGGGTTTTTTTTTGCCTGCAGACACAGCCACATATCAAAAGTAAAGTACAGTCCATGTATTTCATCTTCTCAATGTCTGTGATGCCTGATACACTCCTTTCCCCTGGAACTTGGCAAGCAGGACTTTGCACGGCATCCCATTGCAAACCTGAAAGGTAGATTACCTCATCAGTGAAAGTGCCATCCAGTAACTGCTTCAAAATCTTATTTTATGTAATTATTGATGTTAGTGCCTGGTCAAAGTCATGCAAAGTCCGTGGGAAGCCAGTGACCTCCGCTGGCAGCTCTGTGGGTGACTGAGATACTACAGCCCCCTTCCACGGCCAGTTCTTAGTGGTTTGTGTGGCTGGGCTTTACAGAGGTGAGGTTCCCTGGTAACGTGGTAAGAGAAGGTCTTTATGAAGCAAGGTGGATGGCCAAGCCATGTCATGTCTGTCTTTCTGTTCTTTCCTCACTAATCAGATACTGAGGGATACTTTTAACTTCGGAAATGAAGGTCGGCATTACGGGGTTTTTTTGCGAGTTCACAATACAGTTATAATCAGAGAGGAATTGAATGTGTGAAATACTCAACTTTAAAACTACAAAGACATTAAGGGTTGGCTACACTGAAAAGAATCCCTTGTGAAGTTGTAGACAGGTGAGAAGCTGAAGGCAGAACTCCATAGCCTTGGTGACCCTTGGGCAGGATTCTTTCATGCAGTGCTGAGTACACAGGGGTTCCTCCTCTCCTCTCCTCATTACCCATCCTTTTGGTGAGCTTTAGCTGTTGTCTGGCTAACAAAGCCAGGAGGTGGTTCTGCAGATTTGAGGTTCCTCCTGTTCTTTCTCCCTCTTTGTCATTCCTTTCTCAGAGAGTTGTTTCTCCTGAGGGATCACAATGCTCTACCATGTAGTCCTTTAGGAGGATCTTAGAATAGTTGTGCTGATTACTTGACAAGATTAACTGATGTTTATCACTGATACAGGGTTATAACTGATGTTTATACCTTGCTTCACAGGTAATTTGTGTAATTACTTACCAAAATAAGGTTTTGACGCCTTAATTTCCAAAACAAATAGGTTGGGGAAAATAATGTTTCAAAAAATAGAAGTATTTTCAAGGATTCTCAAATAATTTTTGTTTTCATCATGTCATCTGCTGAATTGTGAGGTTTAAATACCATTCTGTTTTGCACATTATAGAATTCACAGTCTCATTTTGCTTGCTGTACAGGATACCTGGATTTCTTTGTTGCTGTGATGATTGATCAAGGCTTAAGCATATATTGTTTTATTTAAGTCTGTATTTCAGATGTAAATTCGTTCTGGTGGGAAATCCAGAGAGGAGTTTGGTTGTGGGGAGTGGGATCAGAGAGTAGAAATCTAACATAAAATGGGTAGGAGAAAAATGTTTTGATTCAAATTGATGTTGGGAAAACAGACTCCCCAACCCATGAGGTTGTAAAGTAGGTTTGTTTTATTCAGTGCCAGGTGAGTGGGGGGAGAGGGTGGTCCCATCGAAGTCGCATGTGCTGTCAGGAGTTGATTTAACTGAGATGGTATGGATATTGGAAATGCTGAGAACACAGCCATTAGTTCTCAACTGTTCAGCTTTTTGATACTGACTTTAGCTATGCCTCTATCCTCTAATCCACACAGATTAAATGTAGTTTAATCTGGAGGTGGTGGATGCCCCTGGATCCCTGGAGATGTTCAAGGCCAGGTTGGATGAGGCCCTGAGCAACCTGATCTAGTTGTAGTTGTCTCTGTTATCCCACTGCCACCAACACCAGAAAGAAGCACACTGTTAGCTGACTAGAAAAGATCAGTCTTTCTGTGCTGCAGAAAGGTTATAAAATATTCTGCAAGTACTCAATTTGAAATTGGAAAAGTGAGAGAAGTTTATCTTCTTCACAGAATGTTCTGGCAGTAACATATGCAAAGATCTGTAAAAAAACTTCCATGCTTGAAGGGCTTCTGATTTGCCCTTTTGATCAGCCTCAGGTGGGTAGCAGAATAACTTTTTAAACTGGAGGGGTAAGAATTGTAGGTAATTTCTAGAAGTAACACAAAATTTACCCCCTTTTTTACTAAAGGGAGATATATTTAAAAAAAAACAAAAACCAAACAGCAAAAAAACCAACAAATTTTTAGCATCTGATTCCAAGAAAAATTAACTTTAGAAAAATAAATAGAGCAAAAAGGGATTAGATATTAAGAAAAATTAAAACCTCAAAATTCAGCAACAACTTGTTTTTAACTGCTGAACAAATAGGTTACTTTGCTAACTATTATGCCTGGTAACATAATTGAATTCTAATAACTTATTCAGCATACTTTGTGTCTTCATGTCTCTGGTATCTTGAATGAATGTCAGAGCGTACTATGAGTCTAAATTATTGAAGAAAAGGTGTTTGCTGAACACTATTAGAACACTTCCCCACTGGTAGCTATTCACAGGCAGTTTTTCATAATTACCTAATATTTGAAATCAGATAATTTAAATGGTACATTTCTGTTCTCTTATTTAAAGTTTTATTCATTTCTCAACAGCTTTCCTATGCATGGATTTATAAATCTGAATTTAAAATTTACTTTCCAGGAATGATTTGTAATGCTCACTTGAAGTTCATTGATTGAGCAAAATATTTCTACTCTAAATTTATGAACTGATCCTGACCCCAGCTCAGCACAATAGTTAGCCACATAACTTCAGTGGTATCGTAGGGATGCTGTAGTTATGGATACTTCCAAGCTTTACTGTCTGGGGGTCTAAGCTGTGACATGCATTTTTATTATCATCATCATCATCACTGTTGTGTATTCGATACATGTCTTCCTGGATTTGGCTAGGATAGAGTTAATTCTCCTTCTAGAAGCTCAACTGTGAAAATGACTTGCTGTAGCAGGTGACCAGGATCCCCTGGTTTTCTATGCTGTAAAAATTAAGGGCACGAAAAATGTCACACCTCCACTAGCAATCCTTGGGGTTGTTTATTGATCAATGTGGTGCATTTCTCATAGCAAAGCTCAAGGTCAGCTCCAGGCTTTTTAGAAGTAACAAAATTAGTAAAACAAAATCCTGACACCTCAAGAGAAGGAGAACACAAATTGTTCCCAGATGGCAATGGAACAGCACTTCCCTCAGACACCATCCACCCAAAAACGTTCATGGTGCTCAAAATAACTTCCTTGCTCAACAAGAGTCACAGTTATGGGACATAATCTGTACCTTGCCCTGGTTCTGCTTGCACCCTCACTGGCTTCCTAGGACCATGACAGTACGTGCCTATGGCTGTCCCATTGAGCAGTCAGGCCTGCTGGGTGAAGGAGGAGACAGACATCAAGAGGAGCTGAGCTCATCTCTAGCCTGGCCTGAACCATCCTTATGCCCACTGACCTTTTGGAAAATACACTTTAAGAAAAAGGTTGTGGAAGAGACTGTCACAGATGTGACCTGGTTTATCCAGGCTGCAGAGGAGATGAGTGGCAAAGATGAAAAGCATTGACATCGATTTCTGTCAGTGTCTGTCCCCTCGGAGCGCCACGTCGCAGCGAGCTCCCCCTGGACTGTAACAACAGGTGCTTGGGCATGTTTCAAAGGGAAAAAAACCACTTTTCATATATGGCAGCAGTGCTCAGATGCAGGGGTTCCTCCTGGAAATGCTCCCTAGCAGTGAGTGAAAGAGCAGGCTGCTCAAGTGCAGACCTGTGGAGTGGTCTCGCCCCAGCCGGAGGTCTACACCACAGTGAGAAGCCGCTCTCGCTAAAATGCTGGAGGTGACAAGAGAGAAAGGAAAAAAAAACAACAAAGGGAAAAACAAACCTCATGGGTTGGGATCAGGACAGTTTACTGGGACACTAGAGAGATAATGGTGACAGGACTTTTTAAAGAAATATATAAAGGTGATTATACAGGATACGATTTCTCACAGAACCGCACACCCCAGGCCTTATAGCTCAGAGCTGTCCTGGAACTGGATCACCCCCAAAACCACATGTCCTGAAACTGTGTCCTCCTCCCCCACTGGTCACCCTTTATGCTGAGCATGA
>VXBZ01004388.1:0-11486 GCA_013399135.1 Heliornis fulica | reverse complement strand
TGTCATCACATGATTCATCTCAATCAATGGCTACACTTTGCCTTTTTTCACTTATTAACACATAAGTCTCGTGTGTATCAGCTGTCATCCAAATATATTTCATGATATATGCTTATAATAGGTAGTAATTCAAAGGAGAATAATAATTCTGGAATAATCCAGTACAATTCCTCAAGAAAATGAGGAATTTTTTTAGCTCTGGTTGGTTGTCTGGGTCAGGAAGGGTAGACAGTGTCACCCCCCCTGCTTTTTTGCTGATGGTAACAGCAGTGGTTTGCATGGATTATTTTTTTTTTCTCTGTTGAAGGCCTCTGTCAAGATATCCAAGAAAAAAAATATTCATCAGGCTTTTTCCTACTCCTGCAGAATTCATGAGAAGGTAAATTTTAGGATCATCTGCTTTCTCATCTTTTCTTACACATTTTGAATGCAACAAGCCACATGCACATGGAAATAGTTACAGTAAATGCAAATAGCCATTGCAGGATAAATACCTGGTGGTTTTCTTTTAAACAGAAAAATAGTTTTCCATTAGGAAAAAAAAAAGCAAGAGCTTTGGCAATTATTTAAAATTGCTGTAAAAGCTGTAGGGTCAGAATCAAAGTAAAGATTCTTTTTAAATGGTAGAAATTTGGTAGTAGGAATGCTCATTACAACCTAATAGTGTTCATCACTACTGCAGAGACTGCACAATATTTTTATCTTCGTGGTAAATTAGTCAAGATGCTGCTTCTATTTTTACAGAAGCAGTGTTTCTTTAGGAAAATGCCAACAATCTAAATTTCACTGAAAAAATAGTTCTAAATACAAGCAAAATTTTGTTCTTTCAGTGAGCTAGGTTACCTGGGAAAAATGGCTATTTAAAAAAAAAAACAGTATGAGTAGTTACAGTTCTTATGAAATATCATTTTATTTGCTTTTTCTTTTCCCCACAAGATTTATATTCCTGTGAGATACTATCAGTGAGCAGATCAGAAATATCTGAAATCCATGTGGTAGTTGTATATGCACATGTGATCACATTTTCCCCGTGGTTTTCAGAAGTCAGAAGAAGCTGTGCTGGCCAAAGAGCACTGCAATCGGCTTCTGCAGATGTAAATAAACCAGAAATCAACATTTTTACCCAATTTATGGATTTCTACCAGGAGGGGGTGCTTTGAGCAAACCGGTGCCAAGTAGAAAAACCACTGAAGCCTTTTATCACACCATGGCACCTGATAATCCATATACCCTTTCAGATATCTTAAATATGTATAGACATCTCAGCCTATTTTCAGTTATCAAAGTCTCTGCAGTCTTTTAGCGTTTAAAAAAAAACATTAAATGAAATAAATTAATTAGTTTTGGAACTAGCTAAGGCTTCAAAAAGAACTCATGCATTAGATGAATGAAGTATCATGGAAAGATTTATTCATTTCAATTGTACTTGGTAAAACTGGTAGCTGAGTATTTTTTTCCAAGGTTTTCTGGCCAGCTTTTTTGGTGGTGGTGGTGGGTTCTTGTGGCTTTTTTTGGGGGGGTGTGTGGTTGTTTTGCAACCAAACAAGACATTAAGCACAAGTTGCCTCTAAACTACCAAAGTCAATGCTGAATATTAATCAGTAGATATGAAATGTGAAGGACTAGTTTTGAATTATAAAAAGTATATTGTCAGAGAATATCAAGTCTATAAAAATGGCCAGTCAGCCACTTTGTCAGAGTGACAGTATTTTTGGCTCTGCCCAGGAAAGCCAAACGTGGTGAGATGTATTATGGGTAATAATTAGATGCAATTGAGTTGCACTTTATGATCTATTCTACTATAAATATGCAGCTTTATTGTATTAATAAAATATAATCCTTCTTCCAGTGTACTTTCAGATCAGTTCTGTTAATAGGGGGACTTTAAATATGATGAAGCACAGCTAAGGCGTATTTGAAAAATAAAAATAAATAATGTTTATCTTCAAGCTGTAATTAAGGTTCATGTAAAGTTAATGTTAGGTTTTCTACATATCAGATATATATATCTCCATAGAGTCATATAGATACAAAATGAATAATTAACTGCTCAGATAAATCCAATGTTATTGCATATAGAATATGGTAAAAATAAATGCCTCAGTAAAACTGCATGTGATTATTTTTTATTGCATTAGAAATGTAAATTAGAATTGCAAATATTTTCAAGCAGTAGTAAATCAGACGTGGTGTGGCTCTCTTTTAGAGCCCTAAACAAAACAAAAACCTCAGGCAGCTCGTCAACACCCCTGCCATTTGCCTTTGAGGTGAGCCCTTTAGGAGGAGTTGGGGTTTAGCTCTTTTGGTTTTTCTTTTGACCTTTACATCTTCTGTGGGAAATGGGAAAAGCCACAGAGTTGGAAATGTTGGGCTTGTGTAAGAAGCAGGAAGCAAGATGTCAAAAGAGACGTTAGAAACAGGTGGATGGATTTTGCTGCTCACAAGGTTGTCAAGTCAGTTGCTCGGTGCAGGCCTGAGCAGCCCTCGGTGTATCGTGGCAGGGTTCAGGGAAGCGGCTGCTTATAAACTCCTCCCTTTTGTTGTAGTTTCATATAGTTGTTTGAAGTTTACACCTAAAGAATGGAATATCCTTATTTCAATGACAATAAACCCAACCTATATCTGATTTTAAAAGGCTTTTGCTCTGCGTTGGGGCGCTCCATGTAAGTAACAGACGTACAAGGCCAGCTCCCGCCTTGACCTGACTACGAGTCCAGCCGCGAGTGCCTTGTCATGAGGCAGTGCTTTTGGAAACTAGCACACAGCTACATCACTGCTAACACTAGGTCTGAAGCTACAGGGTGTTTTGCTTGTGTAACACTACTTCTGGCAGTTCTGGTTTTGGAATGAGGGAGGCAAGTGTCTGAACTCGAAAGTCAGATTGTTCCTAATGCCCTTAGTGCGGAGGGTGTTGAACTGAGAGTACGGGAGTGGGATGACCTCACTTTCCAGCAATCATTGTGATCACCACTCATTCTTAAGCCACCACTCAGCATATCATCAAGTGTGCCAAAGAGTACTCTGTTGAGAGTCTGCAGAATAACTGGGAAAGGGCTTGGTGAGCTCCTTGTGGCACCATTGGATGCCTTGGAGCAAGTCAGGGTTGGACTGAACGCAGCTCTTCTGGGAGGTCTGGCTTTGCGTTCACATGGAGCTGCTACTTCACAGGCTGGTCTTGGTTCAGTCACTTGACCTCCCTGTGCCTCAGTTTAAACTAGCTGGCAAACCTGATTAAAGAGGAGAACCTTGCTGAAACCCAGGTGCTGTCAGGGTTACACACGCTGATGAATGATACAAGGGTGATAGATTATCCCATATTTCCATTCTAACTGATGTTCTTTCAATAAATTAATAATGTCATCTGTAGCAGCCAGACAACTGTATTCATCTTTGCAGCTGCTCTGCTTTATCACAGCTTCCCTTTTTACTTGGCTATGTCCCTTTTCACTTTTCATTAGCAGACCAGCAGTAGAGGCACTCCATTGGAAAAGGAGTGGTTTAGGAAATCAAGAAAAAATGGAAACTGATAATGGTAGAATGAATTCCTGATGTGTCATTTATTGGTATTCCTGTGATGCTTATAGCATAGAAACACAAAACACATAGAAACACACAAAATATCAGTGCCTCACATTGTCATTAAAGAAGCATAAACACACACTGAAGTAAGGAAATGGTGCTAATTCTCTTTTCTCCTTAGATGCTTTGCCATAAATTGAATGGAAAGTCCTTGGCAGGTGATGGGAAAACGTGTTTTGGATTTCTGTCTTGTGCTTAAACCGTGTTCCCACCTTTTTGTGTGCATCTTCTGAATCTCAGACTGTGAAGGGTAGAAAGGGAAAACTATCATGTACTCATATCCACCTTGTATTTGTGTATTTACTGGAATTGCCAAATATTTATAGAGAGAGTTCTGCTGCTAATATTTAACTACAGGCTTTGAAGTGGTCACACAGCTTGATAATCTGTAAATGGGGAATTAACTGTCAAGAACTGTAAATATTTTCCTAAGAAGAAAAATAAATAGAGTTTTAGATGACAGATTTGAATAAGGACATGGTTTTGATTGTGAATAGCTCATTATAATTACATATATTCAGTGATTATTTTCTTTAAGTTATCATTCTCGATCATCCTGACTAAATACATTGGCATAAATATGTGCACTTTGTGTTCTGTGTCACCATTTATCATTTATATAGCACTGTAACTGTTAATGGTCCTTTATAATGTGCAGAAGTGTTCTAAACAAGGAACATAACTCTGCTGTCGGGAGCTTCTGAACTCTGAACCATATATTTAGACTCACTGACGTGATGTTCGGGTAAGTCCTCTTGTGTATGTTACTTATACACTGAATTATCTCCTAAACTACTCACTAGTCTAACTTTGCTCTAGCAGAGTGTTTAAACCTAGTTTGAAGCAGATAAGTAGCCTTAATGACATTCATGGACCTTAGGGGCTATATGTCATATGCATTAAATTTATGGAACCCAGCCCTACTTTGCTGGTGACCACATGGGAGAATCACACGTGGTCACCAGTAGGACAGCAGGATGACCATGGCTCATGGTCACCCTGCTGTCCCCCAGGACCCCCAGGTCCCTCTCCCCTGCACTGCTCTCCAACAGGCCAGTCCCCAACCTATACTGGTCCCTGGGGTTGTTCCTCCCCAGATCCAATACCCTACACTTGCCCTTGTTCAATCTCATTCAGTGTCTCCCTGCCCAGCTCTCCAGCCTGGCTGAATCCTGTTGAATGGCAGCACAACCTTCTGGGGTGTCACCACCCCTCCCAGCTTGGTGTCATCAGCAAACTGCTGACTGTGCACTCTGTTCCCTCATCCAGGTCACCAATGAATACACTGAACAATACTGGTCCCAGTACTGACCCTTGAGGGACTCCACTGGTTCCAGGCCTCCAGCCAGACTCTCTCCCATTGATCACAACTCTCTGGCTTCTCCCCTTCAACCAGCTCTCCATCCACCTCACTACTCTGCCCTCCAGGCCACACTGCCTCAGTTTCCCCACCAGGATAATGCTGTGGGAGACAGTGTCAAATGCCTGACTGAGATCCAGACCAACCCCAGCCCCTGCCCCACCATCACCCATCCACCTGCTTATATCCTCAGAACAGGCTGGTGGGTCAGTCAGACATGAGCTCCCCTTGGTCAAACTGGAAACCTCTCTAGATTTTTTTTCTATTTTCTAAAAGTATTTCAGTCCAAGTATCTCATTTCCTACATCAGTGTGAAATCATCAACTCAGAAGTTATCCTGGCCCTCTTTTTTTTCTGTCAGTAAACACTGAGTTGTTTTTATATTTTATTACATACTGGAAGTGCTCTAGAAGGAAAAGCAGCAGCAGTGCCCTCAAACCCGTTCCTTGGGGAGGTGATAACACCAGCACTGTGAGGCCAAAAGCCCGAGTTCAGAGGTCATTTTTCCACCTGCTGAAGACCATGGCACAAGCCTACACCTCTGTCTGGAGGAATTCCAAAGGTCACACTTCTTGGGATATCTTCCCCTCCCAATTTTTTGGCTCTGGTGTTGTAAGTTCTCCCCAAACCAGCCATCTGCAGAGGCAATGTGTTGTGGCATTGGTTTCAGTGGGAAGCATACACAGCATCTCTCAACCCAGTCCTGTTTCTGTGCCCTGGCAGGCCGTGCTTCCAGAGATTTCTACAGCCTGAAACTTAAACCAGCACTTTGCCTCTTCCCACCTGACTTGGGTGCCACCTTAGCCATCTGCTGTCCATGTGCTAGCCAATTCATTACTTTTATTTCATCTCCTCTTGCCTTGGGCTTCCACTGGGAAAACAGAGATGAAATTAGTCTGCACAGAGTGGGCTGGCTGCCACGTGTAGCCAGCAGATGTAACCTGAGGCGTGCAGGTGTTACTGGGAGTAGCAGCAGCCCATTTCAGATGGTGCTGGGGTTTAGTCCTGACTTCTCAGCCCTGCAAACTCTCAGCATTGTGAAATTTCAGGAAACATAGAACTATCTGTCTTTTTCTTGAAATGAGAGCTCTGCACTGCTGTGCTGTGCCTTCAGTATATTGTGCCAGGGGTCAATAAGGGTTGAGATTTTAGATTGAATGTTTTTTTTCCTTGGTTTGCTGTTTAAGAGTGAAAGCAGACAGTGGATATTTTTGACTGTGCACAAGACAACACCAAGGTTTCACAGCACTTCATTTATTTTCTTTTAACAGTTTCTCAGTACTTGGCAGAATCTTAATTGACATCTTTCACTAGAACTGATTTATAACTTGAGCTGTCCTGACCTGTTTACTGATAGTAAATTGCACATTCAGTTTGAAAAGCTGTGGAGACATGACTTAGGAATTATGCATACAGAATCATAGAATCATAAGAGTTGGAAGGGACCCCCAAAGGTCATCTAGTCCAACCCCCCTGCAAGAAGCAGGGACACCCCCAACTAGATCAGGTTGCTCAGGGCCTCATCCAACCTGGCCTTGAACATCTCCAGGGATCCAGGGGCATCCACCAGAAGGAGTACCACTAGCAGTAGGGTTTTTTTGATTGTTCTTTATCAGCTTATTTTAGAAAACTGGCTCTACTGACTTTTGTCATGGTGCCATTGGAAACCTAAATTGGGGTGCTTGGTGATGTTTGAAGAGAAACATTTTGTTTCTTGATGGTGGAAAGTTCTGCAGAGACACATTGCCAGGCTCCATGGCTTCAGTGGTGAGCAATAGCTTGGTGAGGGCTGGTAGTGACAGTCCACCTGTGTCACAAAATAGGGCAGAACTTATATCAAAGAGGGCTCAAGCTGGAGTGTAGAATAGTCTGAAAGGTGCAGCCTGTAAATGATGAGAAAGAGCTGCAAGCAGGTGACAAGGTGTTAATTCTTAGTTGAGATGAGCAGGGGTCATCAGTACTTTCTGTTGTGAATGCCATTTATCTGCAATATCTGAATCACTTTCCAATTCTTAATGCTACACAACTGTAAGTCTGTGCTGCTCCTAAGAACCAGGGCAGCTTTTAGCACCAGATTGTCATTAATTTGGTTTGCAGTTTCTTATTTCCCAAATTACTTGGCAAAAATCAACAAAACTTAGTATGATTTCGTTGTAACTGTTGTGCTCTTTAATATGTTATTGCTTATTTTGGAAGGAATTGTTTAGGATGTTGTTTTAATACCTCCAAGTTTCCATGCTAACAGGCTGAATTTCAAGAGAATTTGCAATAGTGTAAACTTGGCCTTTTGTCTGGTCTGTTTGGATTTTGGGTTTGTTTGGGTTTTTTTGCCTCGTGTTTGGTGCATCTCTCCATCATAAAACCTTAAACTAAGGCAGCACTTAGAATTTTACAAGAGTACCAGCTTCAGGAGGATAAAAGCTATGGTAGAATTGACCCTCTCTCATTTTCCTTCCTGTGTTGTCAGGCCTGGTTTTACAATGCAGTGCTGTAAAGGAGCCTTCATCTCCTCTCCCCACCTATGCCATGACCTTCCTCTTTGAATTCTCTGGCCTGTGAGCCTGTCTCAGGGGTATTCAGCCAACAGACCATTTGTATTTAAACTCTCAGCTTTAGGAAGTTGTGCCTTAATCTCATTGTTGAATAATAGGAGGGATCTACGACTGGGATTAAACTTCTCTTTTCCCTAAGCCCCTGGGAGTTGGGCTGTCACAGAAGCTGAGCATTAGGCAGCCAGCTGCAGCTGCACTTAATGCTGGGCTGCAAACAGGCTTTTGATATGTCTGCAGGAGCTGCTGTTTCCTGTCAGAGCAGGTAAATCCAGGATTCTTGAAGTTCCAGCTTTCCAATAAAGACATAAGGATTCGCTGGAGAACGGCGGGGAGCGGTGGTGTGTTAAAAAGAGGAAATTTCTGTCTCTCTTGTACCTCTGTAACATAATAGGAGTTGAGATTAGGCTGAAAAGGTGGAACCTAGAGGCTGCTGAAGCTGTTGAAGTGGATACCAGCTTCGAACACTGAGCTGTAGGATGGTGCTGTCAGCTGGATACTGTTTTATTCAAGAAGTGCCAGTCCTCCAATTAGGCCTCAGCTAAACTGGGATTGACAGGGACATGTTTCCCCTTACAGAGGCTGAAAATCAACCTTCTCTCTTGATGGTTTATGGATCACTGAATTGTAAGGAGGCCACCTAAGTGTTTGAATAGTTCTATTTTTCATAACACTAAAGTGATTCCTCTGTTTGAAACACGGTATGGGGTTACTTCAAACAAAATACGAGCCGACCTGAAAACAATCAGCAGATGATTTCTAACGAACCCCATAAACCCTGGCCACAGAGGTGACCTAGAAGGAATTAACCAAAACAATAAGTACCTGAGGTTGGCTATTTAATTGATTTTAAAAAATGAGATTTAAGAATTGTAAGCAAACTAAACATTTGAAAACTCTTCAAAAGCTGTTTTAACTTCTTCCCCCTGAAATTTAAGGAAATATTAACCCTAAATAGTTGAACTAGATGTGACAGAGATGGGGAAATTTAGAAGTTGGAGAACAGTTTTCAGCGGTGGTCTCCCTACAGGTACCTGCATACCAGGAAGCAGACACCAGGGTTCTCTTCCCCACAGGAGGATAAAACCAGGCTCATAGAAAATTATACAGCCAGTATATGACAATGTTGTGGGGTAGCATGTCTCTGAGGATCAGTCACACCACTCTTCTGTTGCTGCATCCAGGCATGTCATCTTCTGAAAGGCCTTGGAGCATGTGCATTGAGCTTGCTGTTTCATCACAAGCCTTGAGGAAAGCCATGGCTGCTCTCACAGTGAGAGTAGAAAAGGCAAGATGACTCTGAGTAAATGGCAGAAGACATCTGAGCAATAATGAATAAAAACAATTTATGGATTTTCTTCTTAGGACTAATGTGTGAGTGGCTTGGTTTGGTTTTAGTACTGTGTTTAGGTTGCTTTTCCTACCCAAATGTTCTACCAAACACAGTTGAGTTTGTCCTGTGGAAGGCCTCAGAAAGATGGTAAGAGTTTGCAGCTTCATCTCCCAAGTGTGTCTTGGTGCTCTGCAAGAGTAAACTGGAGGGGTTGAATATTTTACAGGAGTTCAAAATGCTACTGAAACCTGTTCTACTGATGCATCATTCTTTGCAGGAAGGATGGTCTTAAGTTCCTCATGTTGGAGTATCTTCTGTTAATTTTTAATCTCTTTGAGCAAGATGAGTATGTTCAATGATTAGTTTGGCAGGGAGCCAGGACTCAGAGATCACATGAGCTCTAATATAATGCTATGTCTTTTTTTTCTGAAATGCTGGCAAGTTGGGAAGTGAGCCATTATCTGAAGAGTTCAGTGAAACAGAAAGTAAGCTGCAGATTGTCTTGGTGATCTCATTCTTACAGATCTATAAATACTGTACAGTGACTTTCAACTTTGGGAGCAGATGTTTTTCCCTCCCTGCATAGTGGCACTCACACCTATTGTGGTTCTGCTGTATGACACAAAGGGAGGGCTCAGTGGACAGTCAGTGATGACTTTCTACCACCTTTATCTCTGCCCTGAAAGTTGAGAGTGTGGGGTGAGCTCGTGGCTATAGAGAGCTTATATCCAAGCAGAAAGATTGGTGTCTCATGCTGATTACCAAACTGTGTACTTGTCACTGTGTCCTGTGGCCCAGCTGTCAGGTTGCTTCATGGGATGTCTGTGGTAACTGGCACAGAGGGCTATTCTAGCACACTCTGCAACACTCTTCTGTTCACAACTCGGTGTTGGTGAGCTTTAGTGAGATTTGCTCATGTAATCCACCAGGAAGGTACTAAGCTTTTATTAAAATGCTGCAAGGTCCTTCCAAATAAAGTCAAGCAAACTGCGAGTAGAACTTCGTTTTCTGTACATCTGGGTAATAAATGTAAGATAATTTGTTCCATAATATCTTACATTTATTTCCCTTTTTAAAGTTGGTCAGATTCATTATGTAAATACATAAATGGTCCACCCTGTACAACTATAATGCTATACAAGTGGAGCCCTCAGGAAAATTAAAGTACATCAATGCTGCATTTGAGGCCTCCTATGTAGAAGTAGCACACGATAGTTATGTATCAATGGCCCTCCAATACTAGTTACACAAAGTGATTTTCAGCCAGAGAGCTCTGATGGTTCAAGAGATGCAGTCATCTAAAAATAAATCAGCCTTTTCCAAAGTGCCCACAGCAGCACATCATCATCAAAGTGATTACATTTGCACCCTGCATCAAATGGATGTATCAGAGTGCACCAAATCACAGAGCCCTAATGGTTCACACCTGGCAGATAGCTATTTGACATTTCACACTATTAATGTAAGTGTTCCTGAGGCATGAGATTCATAATACCAGGCTCTGCTGTAGTGTATTAAAGAGCTGTCTCAGTGAAGGCACATCACCCTGTCCATTGACTTCTTTTAATATAACGGCTTCTCCTTCAGTCATAGATCATAATAAAGATTCTGCTCTGTCTGTAGAGTGTTTGCCTCCCTATGGAGACAGAAACAGAACTTTGTATCCTTCCTATCTCCTGTACCATCCTGACCACAGTGACCTACTTTGCCACTGTTTCTGTCTAGGCACATACATAAACCATGACAAATCATAGAATCATAGATGTGTCTTTGGTGGAAGGGACCCTTTGGATCATCAGGTCCAACCATCACCCTAACCTGCCAGGCACTACTAAACCAGATACCTTCTGTGTGGGTTTTTCATCTTCCTCTTTTTGGAAAGAGTTTGCATGTGTGACTAAGTCTTCCTTTTTCTGCATGCAAGTGGCAAGATACCATCTTTTAACTTGGTCTTTATCAGAATTTTCTCCACAAGATCTGTTGTCTTCTGTCTCAGGTTTCCTATGCACATTGAAAAAACACGTCACTGACTTGCCCAACAACCTCAGTCTTTTCATTGTGCACCCTTTTCTTGTAATATTTCATGTTCTTCATGATCTCCTTTCTGCTTATCTTTTCTGCTGGACTGTCAGTAGTCTGACCCCTTCATGTTGTGAGTGATGCTTCTCTCTTCTGCTTAGCTGTGTATAGCCAAGAGTTAAAGAGAAATATTGCAAACGTCAGGTTAGCTGAGATTCTCAGCAATTACAGTGGTAAGATTTTGAAAATTACCTAATAAATAAATAGAGAAGGCCCTAATCAAAGCTTCTAAAATTGAATTATTCTTAATCTAAAGACTTTTACAATATCAGGGGCATTTGTGGTTGAACTTCTCTCTATCAGGTCGTTCTCTCTCTCTCTCTCTCTCTCTTTCTCTCTCTTTCTCCTGTTCTCTGGTATCTTGATATTTTTTTTTCAAAGATGCTTTGGAAGCCACATGCCTGTACCTTTTACAGCTTTTCTTCTCTCCTGATTATTACATAATTTTGGCCTGCTAAGGGTCTTCATACTGCATATTTCAGATACTGCATAGGACTACTCTCTCATGGCAAGGTTCTGGCAAGTCTTTTGTGCTGCTTATCTGCATTTTAATTTATCACGAACATAATCCAAACAGATGTGAAAA
>VXBZ01004387.1:38791-55037 GCA_013399135.1 Heliornis fulica | reverse complement strand
TCTGTGATTCTGTGATACATTCCACTCTGGACACTCCTACAACCCATTTTTTCTTGGGATCTTTAGGTTTGCAATAGTTCTCAAAGCTTCACTGGCACTTACTTAAATTATCTTGACAGCAAACTACAGAGCTTGCTGCTTCTCTGAATAGATCAAAAGAGCATATGCTATTCAATCTTTATCTCTAAAAGATTCAGAAGAGAAAATATCATCTTCAATTAAAATCATTAACATGGTCTCTTTTGCTTTATCACAGCTGTGAGATAAAGACCAGATGAGATACAGATTTTGTATACAAAGTTTGAAAAAAAAGTTCAAGAATATTCAGTTAGGGAGTCAATATGAAGTCAGTCTTCAAAGAACATGGAGCCTTGGAAGAAATGAGCAGATATGTTTCAAAATTTATTCAAGATTCTTCCTTTCACTTTTTTTTTCTGTTTAAAGAGGCTCAACTACTTTATTAAGTTAAAACTTTTTTTATACCAAAAAATCATGTAATCAGAAGTAAGACCATGTTTTAAAGTTTATAGGCCATGTAATCAGAAATTGTTTGATTACAGGAAATACAAGTACAGTTGAGTTTCATTACATTAAGGTCGAAGGCTTTGAATATATGTCAAAGCATTCTAGACTACTATAGGCTTTAGCTATGTGCCTTTTGGAAAAACGCAATATGCCACTTACGCTTGAGCTACATGTAGTGGTAGGGAAAGCAACAGGTCCAATACACACAAGGTTCCCAGTTGGCATAGTTTACATCATAGCAGAAGACCAGAAACTGCAGGTTTGTTACTCTGACTGGGGACAAATCTCTTCTCAAATCAACATCTAGCAATCTATATGCTCTTTAGTACGCATGTCAAACCCACTCACCTGGTACCTAGAGAAGAATTGTCTCTGTCAAAAGACAGTACAAAAACAGAGTGAGAACAGGGTGTGAAAGATCATCCAGGAGAGGTGACTCTGCGAGTGCTCTTGTGCCCTCATAGATAACCACTTCATCATAAAGACTCCCGGAAAAACTTCATAAAATAAGCTAAAAATGCTCCTGGATGGGAAAAAGTATCAGACTACAGCGGTCTGAGGCATGACTGCTTTTTGTGTCTCTGGAGAACACTGGTGCGACCATTATTTCAATACTATACCAATAAACTACTTTTCTCAACTGCAAGAAAAAAGTGGAAACCTTTGGGAATGAACTGTGAGAGAAGCTAAATAACCACAAATAGGCCTTGGAAGGAAATTTGTTCTTTCTGCTGTACACTGTAATTTTATTAGTGAGCATTTATATGAAAGGACTAAATGGATATATCACAATTGAATGTAAATGTAATGAAAACATGACAGTCAGACACAAAACTGTAGTCTCCCTTGACAGTACCTATAATCAGATTGAGTCACTCTGAATCAGATCTAAGTTCCTTATAGTCCAGAATCCTGTCTCTGGCAACACTGTTAGGAAATACTTAGAGAAAAACTAGAATAAGAGGGGAGGAATGTGGTGGGCTTCCCCAGAGTACTTTTCCAAGCGCCGGTGGCTCTGTACAGCTTCAAACACAGGAGGAGCTTTTTTTTTTCATGTAAAGAGGCACTGTTGTACAATTCCATAACGATATATCAAAAATATTGATACATCCACTGGGGCATGATGAATGCTGTTCTATAATCTTAGAAATCTCTAGTGGAAGAAGTGTAAGAATTGTGTATTTTTTTTTAAAGTGTCACTTCCTAATTCTGATCTTAGAACACTGAGGGAATAGCTGATGTAGATTTTTATATGCATAAAATCAGTTTTAAAGTTTAGCTAGAAATTGGTGCTCCTTTTCCCCAGAAGAACACAGCTAAGAATGCCACTGCACATCGTTTTGTAAAGCATATTAACATGGAAGTAAATGCTTTTTCTGCAGTCCATTTAGAAAATAATACCTGCTTTTTACAAAATGGAGAATGTGTCAAACTTCATTATATATCATCATATCCTACAATGCATACCCAATACTCTGTAATAACCTTAGGCAACCTTAGGTATTGCTATGGTGCAGCATACATTTGGGGAAAGAAACTGAAAGATTGGGAAGTTGACGTGAACAATATGTCCTATGTTTGTTTAAGAAAGCATAGGCTTGCACTTACACAAAAAAACAGTTACTAGGTGAACTGAAACATTTATCTTCCACTGTGACTCCTTCAGAACTTTCCATTCCAATTTAATTAATGGTTATAAATTATGGAAGGGATATTATAACATTTTGAAAGTTCTCAAGAAAATATTGAGTCCAAGTCCATAATCTTCTTGATATTAAATAAAAAACCAGAATTACCTCCTAGGATATCCAAAGTATCTATCAGAAAAGCTGTTACTCATTTGAGCTTTATTGCAAATACAAAAAATTTCTTCCTGAAAAGTATGCAAAAAGGTGCACATTAGATGTATCAGAGGTGCACACAAATATGCAGTAAGCGAAACCACTTTTTGTTCCCTCAGTGTTGTAAGCTTTCATGTTTCCAGTTATTAGATTCAATATCTGTTGTCAGCAAGGGAATAACATTTATCAAGCCTGTGCCCTCGATGCTATCAAAAGGGAGTGAACTCCTGAGGGAACAAAACACCTTTTGCTTGATTCTGGCATGTCTCTCTTGGTAACAACACCACTGACTTCAGAGAGCTTTCATTTATACCAGTGTACTCCATAGGGGAATTCAGCCTTACAGCTTCATGTTTCAATCCCAAAGAAGAACACTGAGGACAAAATCTTAAGCAGACACTTTATATGTAGGTACCTAAATGTAAGACACAAACTTTCTGAGTACACATACTTCTTGCTGAAGTCAGACCACTTGATTTCATTTCGCACTTGCACAGATTTTGTGCCAATACCACACAAGTGACATTACTCCTGAATGTCTCCAGTGAATAGAGAGGAAAATCATGTCCATTTATTTTCAATAC
The DNA here is from genome assembly GCA_013399135.1 of Heliornis fulica. Taxonomy (NCBI): domain Eukaryota; kingdom Metazoa; phylum Chordata; class Aves; order Gruiformes; family Heliornithidae; genus Heliornis; species Heliornis fulica. Next base: position 52,087 of record VXBZ01004387.1, on the reverse strand, counting down.
TAATTTACATATATATTTTTTAAAAAAAGAAATCTTTTCTTTAGGCACCTCATGATAGATTTCAGTTCTTAACTCTGGGATATGAAGTAGATAGATGAATCTAATTTCCAAGTATTCATAACGAGTTCTATGTACCCAGCAGGATAGATAATCCTACCTGCACAGTGCAACATTTTAAGGTTATGGACAAAGCTAATATATAGCTTTCTTAAAGAGCACAGGGTTTATTTGTATTTTGCCAAGACAAAAGGAGACAATGGGCACATCAAATTTTGTAGTTTAATCATGCATTCAGTGAGAGAATGAAGGAAAGAGAGTGATAGCAAAGAAAAACTTGATCTCAACACTGAAGTGGCCTCAGGCAGTTAATTTGTACCTCTCGCTGACAGAAACTATCAGCTTGCCTGTTGTGTTCTGCTGTTCATGCTGAAACTAAACCCCCCCTGTAAGGCTTTTCCACAGTGAGGAATCTCCTGGCTGCAGTTATTTTAAGTTTTTTTTCACATGACAAATGAATGAGCCCCAGTGGAAATACTTTTCTTACATGGTCACTGATTTACACATTATTTTCAAAGTGAAATAAAGCAACATTGCAAATTGAAGCATAAGGAGGTCAGATTGCCATTTGAAGAACAGTCTATAATGTATTATATAGAGTTACAAAATTAATCACAGGTTTTACGTTATCTCATCTGCTGCTCAAAAAAGCTACTTAAATAGATGACATGTTCAAATATTGATGCCTCTGATCATGCATTAAGACATTCCTTCTGTGAAGGCTTTCAGGTGACTGACTACCTTACTCCTGCTTTAATATATTGTACATATGGGTTCTCTCAATGATTTTTCAAAAGTATCACCCTAAATTCCTTTAAAAACTGTAGACTTTTCTAAATTTCTGCATCTTTCAGCAGACACTGATAACAAGGTCGCATTGCATTTTTAACAAAATGCAGACGTTCAGAACAGGAGGTTTTAATTTGAATAAGGAACTTTGGAGGTAACAGGTAAAAATCATCACAAATTAATTAAAATGTCTTCCTTTGTTTAGGGTGATTAATAATACATAAGGAAACTAGGTTTTACATAATTCATCAATGTGACGCAAACTGGCACTCTCCAGTTCCGCTGAGTAGAAACCCAGCTACTCTGTGACACTTGAAAAACATCTCTGAATTGATGCACTGTTTCCTTCTGCCACAGGATTTAAAGTCATATGGATTCAGTTTGTCACATACTAATGAAGTTTAGGACTGAGGCAGCAAGAATTAAAAAGCTTATTTTAAAAAGATTTGTGAGTTTTTTTCTGTTTTAAACACTAAACTGACAGAACCCAGTAGTAACATAGAATCACGGAATTGTAGGGGTTGGAAGGGACCTCCAGAGATCGAGTTCAACCCCCCTGCCAAAGCAGGTTCCCTAGAGCAGGTCGCACATGTAGACATCCAGACAGATCTTGAATATCTCCAGAGAAGGAGACTCCACAACCCCTGTGGGCAGCCTGTTCCCGTGCTCCATCACCAACACCATGAAGAAGTTCTTTCTTACATTGGTGCAGAACCTCCTGTGGTCCAACTTATGACCACATAAGTGCTGTCCCCACATGCCACTAAAAATTGGTTGGCCACTGAGAAGAGGTTGGCCATTGCATAGTAGCAGTTATATATGGAGAAGGATTTTGGTAAGATAATGTAGCCTATGTTCATATTGCTACAGGATTATTTCCTAAGGAACTTGGATTTTCTAGGTTTATTGATCACAAGGCAATCTAGCACCAAGTGTATATAACACAGGGTTCTATCTGAAGCAGGAAGCTGGAAATATTGGGACTGAATCAAAGCTATAGCAGAACCTTTTCCTTTCCAAGGATGCTTGGTCATAGCAGGGAACCTCTTCCAGTAAGAGACAAGGAGAGAAACATTTCTTTAGCATCATTCCTATTACCTGCATGGACATAATTTCCTGTAGAGTACAAAAGGAACAAGACAAACTATACTGATCTCTCTTCAGTTATCAGCCTTGAGCTATGTACTTTTGCCTTTTTCAATCTTCTTTCACTATCCTCTTAATTTAGTGCCTGATTGTGCAGGACTTGTAAATCTTTTCTTCCCAAAATCTTTCTAAGGTTTCTTTTTTCCTTCAGTTGTATATATCTGTGATTTGGATTTTTTCAGAATTTCAAAATTTTGTTCATGGTTCTGCCTCTAGACTTAATGTTTTCCCTTTTATTTTCACATTGTGACAGAGTATGAGGACAAAAACATCTCCTTAACAAAATTGTCTCCTCTGCTTGATATGCAATGATAATCCTTCACTAGTATCTGTTCACAATGGTGCAACATAATCAAAGACACTTGCACTAGAGAGAACACGGTTAACCTGGGGCTGCCTCTGAGCTGTGCACAGTGATACCAGAACTGACTGCCAGCTCCAGCATGCAAAGAAGCCAATGGTGTCCTTAGGAGTATGTGGTCCTAATTTCTGCATCAAGTGTCTCTAGCATAGATACCAAACATTTTTTTCAAATGTTCAGTGAAACCTGAAATATGCAGGCCAAACCTAAACTTCTGGTTTCAGCTGACTAGCACTATTTTTAAATGAAATATAAAGCATTGAAATAATTATAAAATGCTTAAATTGTGAGCAAATTCTTTATTTACAATATATATGGAAAACTTATTGACCTCATTTAATTAGCTATATTCAAACTTTCAAATCTTTTTTGGTGAGAGTTGTTCTTTATAAAACATTTCTCGTTGTTGTGATAAATTTAGTACTTGTACTTCTGCTCATCTTGGAACATAAATAATTTGATTACATTTTGTGAGTAAGGTGCATACTACTTATCTTTCTTCTGATTTTCTGATTATTCATCTTTCAAGTAAAGACTTGCTGTAAAGTCTGGAGATTAATTATTTTAACATCTTGAAAGTTTAGAATTCTTGTGTTGTTTTTCTTTTCTTTTAAGGCAGAGATTTAGTTAACTTTAATATTATTTACATTTAAATATTACATGAAAAAAAAAAAACAGCAGAGTTTATGCAAGTGTGGTCTAAAGCCTCAGCTTTTAAAAAGGAGGCTGCTTGCATAAGTGTCTCTTCTGCCTTAATAGTACATGCTTCACATAGTGGTGCGTGGATCACTAATTTGTTCTCATATACATTCATTTTATCTATGGTCATTTGTATGTAATTACAGTGTGACCAGATTTTTTTTTTCCTTGCAAAGTACAAATATTCAGTACCTCAGCTAATTGAGACATCAGTGTAGTCCTTCTATTACTTAACAGATTGGGGTTTTCTTGTGTAGTACAACTTTTCTGAATTTTTAATCTTTAAAATTCTTCTTTCATGCACCCTTTCCTAGTCAATAGCTTTTTTTCTGGGATGCAAGCCTTAAAAAAAGTACTGCTTGGCTACAAACCCAGTAAAATTAGGATAACAAAAATGCTGCTAAAATGCATGCACTATTCTGCTTCAGGTGCAAACATAGACAAGTGATCAAGATTTAATTACATATAAGCAAACCTCTTAGAGTTGCTACAGAAAAATACAGCATTATGACAACACAACTAAGAGCTACACGATTACTATGGTAAGCACCTGTACAAAATACATGCAAATATCCTGATAATTTTCAGTGAGACACAGATCTATTTACAAAAACTTTTTTTTTTTTNTGTGACCAGATTTTTTTTTTCCTTGCAAAGTACAAATATTCAGTACCTCAGCTAATTGAGACATCAGTGTAGTCCTTCTATTACTTAACAGATTGGGGTTTTCTTGTGTAGTACAACTTTTCTGAATTTTTAATCTTTAAAATTCTTCTTTCATGCACCCTTTCCTAGTCAATAGCTTTTTTTCTGGGATGCAAGCCTTAAAAAAAGTACTGCTTGGCTACAAACCCAGTAAAATTAGGATAACAAAAATGCTGCTAAAATGCATGCACTATTCTGCTTCAGGTGCAAACATAGACAANTTTTTTTTTTTCCTTTGGTATTAAAGCATAGGCAAACAGAAGATTGAAAAATCATTGACCACAGCTATTAATTAACAAATACTTTAATTTTTCATCCATATCTTCAGTCCTCGGGTCTCTCAGTTTTATCCATCCACCTGAAACTGTACTGAAAACAGAAAATAATTTCCAAGTAGACAATAAAATACCTTTTTTTTCTTACTACCTTTTAAAGATAACAGTATTTGTTGTTAGAGTGATTTAAATTCTAGCATTTATGTTTTTCACATAGCACCTTCAGCTTCATTATTAAATATTGACTTCTGAAGGCATGTTGTCAGTCTTTATTTAAGACATTATATAATAAATGATCAATATTTGCCTTAAGGATATCCCACGACAGTTTTGGAAAAAGAAGCCTCTTGTCTCAAAGTGCCAAAGGATAACACAAGCTCTCCTGACCCTTGAACAAACAACCATTACTAGTTTTCCCGGCGAAAAAAATATGATTTTTATAATCATCCGTGCTAGAGGGTGGGTTAGTGCAAGGACTTGAAGCACTTACTTCTTTATTTCTAAAACAATGTCTTGAATTTATTGTTTCTATCACCTCACTTACAGAAAATACTCAAGTCATGCAAGATGCCCATTAGCCTACAATTCTTCTGAGCACCAAGAGACTTAAGAAGGTCAGAAATCAAGTTAAAATTTGCTAACTTTTTACTTCTTTCATTTTCATTGATTTAACCCCATACTAATGGTGATTCGTCTTTTCTGTAAATCTAAGGTAGTGAAGTTGAAAGACCGCTTTCTACATATCAAGTTACACTGTTACACAGTAACAGTGTAACTTGACATGTAGAAAGCTTTAGGAACTTCAGCTGACATTTACCAAAGTTGAGCACTTTTCCCCCTTTTCTTTGATTTTAGTTACAACAGTCTCAGAATACAGAATATGAAGCTTATTACACTTCTCAGATTAAAGTGGCAGAAGCTTCTTCTAATACCCCATCATCCCCAAATTGACTAGTGTCTGACATTGTCACTACTGAGTACGGTATGTACCAGCAAACACTGGAGATAGAAAAAAATATTTCATTCCAATCCATAAGAAATGTAGCTGGAGCTGCATAGACGTTGGCTATACCTCTTAAAAAACATACAGGGAAGGGGAAATTATATAAAAGTTTATACTCAGCTGAAACAGGTAAGATGTTTCGAGACTATTTTGCTGTGTTACACATTTCTGATCTGGTATTTTGTGTGGTGAGGCTAGTATGTATATTTTATAGTGTTGTGCAGTGGAGAAGCATATTTGTTAACAGACAGCATCTGCATATTCAAAGTAAAATAAGATGGGCCCAAGCCAGGATTCTGGATTCAAACAGATTGCAGGTAACAAAGGCTAGTTCAGACAAGAGTGCTGATGGCAAAAAACAAAGGCTTCACTGACAGGGTGATACATTAAAAAAAAATAAAATCCAAGCTTATTTTGAGGTTGTATTACAAACTAAGAGATTCTGCCTATCATTCTTCACTTAAGCTGCCAAATCCTGTCCCAAGAAGCTATCTGTGGCACTACATTATTTTGTCAGCCCCAAGTGCTCATGATTTGCAAAAGAACAAAGCACCAAAACCTCTCTGAAAATACCACGTACCTGGAAAGCCTTTTAAAGCATAGATTCCCCATCTGTTTTATCAGACAATAACCACCTACATTCACAGTGTTGAATATATTCCTCCTTTAACAAGTTCCTAGAAAACTTAACTAGGTTTCCTAGACTTCTTAGATTTAAACTATGCACTGACTAAGAAAATGTTGTAAATAGCAGGTGCTCCTGTTTTTCTGAAAGTCTTAAAAGGACTATTATATTTTCTTTTAAAAAGAAAGCCCCTTTGAAAAGGAGCTTTTACCACCTTCTGCTAGATGGTCTGCTGTCATAAGAATTTAGGAGTAAGCTAGATGCAAGAACAGAGTAACACCAGTTACTCACATGCTTATTTCTAAACAATCTGTGCAAATAACAGGTAATCAGAAGGTGTATGTTTACATTAGGAATGACAAAGGGGATTAAGGTTGTCAAATTGCTCACTGAATAAGAAGAGAAAGCTGTCACTTATTGACACTTATTACACATGTTTTCTGCCAGTCTTCAAGGCACTACATGTTTCAGACATGGCAACAAACGTCTGGAGAAGGCGAAACATTAATAATAATAATTACAGAAAAGAAGATGGTTTCATCAGCGTCCCTCTGAAAAAGTCATATCTGGGAAAAAACATACAGACTGCTGACATTAATTCTCTAGATAACCAGCCAATAAATAGTCGTTGCTGATTGTGCACATGATTTCTAAACTAGAGAAAACATTCTACAACACTACAGAAGAAGACTAGTCACAGATTAATTTTCAGAGATGTCTCCCGCATTTCAGAATCTTGGGGACATATTTAGCACTAGACCAAAGGCAAGTTCAGATCTAACACTTCATCTCTTGATCTCTCATTGTATGGTATTTTTTCTGTAGACTTTGGAAAAGGTCATAAGGCGATTCATTGAGGGTTTCGGGCCTCGGGAAAAAGGTGCAGGCTCTAAGGTTCATGAGAAAATTACTCTGACACCTCTCTGCTCTGCTTCAGACTTAGTGATGACTAGTGATGGTCCACAAGGTCATCTGAAATGAGTTAATGGGCTCCTACTCCAGTAGTCGCTTGCAGAAATTATACTACAAACACTACCCAACATCTTACTCTCCAGGAAAATGAAATTCAAAAGAAAAGATTACACTAGGTCTTAGAGAGGAATCCAAACACCTATTCTATACTATCTTTGCAAATCTATAGTCCTTTTAAGACAGGAAATGTTTGGTTTGGGTTTTTTCTTCAGTTTGGGGTATGGAGAAAAAAGAAATTTCCTTGAACAAATGGCCTGATCAAAACACTGAAATCCATAAACATGCTCTGCATGAGGCATGTGCTTTTAAATAGAGGGATCTAGAGATAAAGGAGATAGAGACTACATCTTGACAGGACACACTAAGTGATGTACACTAGGCGGTGAAACATCTGCTGAAACATTTCATACACATACAGTGCAACAAACAAACACACAAAAGTCAACACTTTCTTTTCAGCAAATACTGGATTTTCCAAAAATCACAGGACTACTATTCTCCAAAAGGTTCCATCCTCACTGAAAAGTATGCACTTCTCTTTGATGCCAGCTTTTAAGGGCAAAACACATTACTGATGTTTTAGTGTTTTAATCTTGAATAAGATTTGCTTAGACAAAACTTTAAGGGTTAATATTAACTAAAAATATTAAAAAACAAAGAACTGTAATCTAAATACATTCCTGGTGCCACCACAAAGAGGTAATGTTTGACTGATTCTTTTACCAAATCTGTTTACTTCTGAAAAGCATTACATTTCATGGTTTTCAGGATATGTATGTAGTTTATATTGGCATTTGCTTCACCTGTTTATTGAGATCTATGGAGATTTTCTAGTAACAAGATTTGTAACACACAAGTGTCATGGGGAACCAAAATTAGTAAGGACAAATCTCATATCATATGGGGTAAAAAAAAACCCCTCACATTCTCAGAATTACATTCCACGGGAGGGTAGGAAAATCTGCAAACAGTGAATATAAAGATAATATTATTAGCATGCCGTATTTTCATACCTGAGATAAAACAGATAAGGTAAATAATCTACACTTCTTTTTTTCTCTGATATAATGACATTTAAATGTTGTCTGAAAAAGACCTCAGGAATACTGAAACAGTCAAATGTGAAGAGGTCCTAGGCATACAACAAACACAGCATACTTTGCAATATCATCTATGGCACTAGCAAACAAGGTCATAGCTTTCTATAATGGCATAAAGGTATATGCTGACAGATATAACTGCCAGGGAGAAAAAAACGAGTGAACACGTTTTTAATCAGAATTAGTATTATGATAGGAGATTCCATTTCCTGTTCATGCTTAAAGGCTGTTAAATTCATTAATATGATCAATGAGCTATTGAAGATGGCAACGTAGAAGATGGACTGAGGGATCTGTAAATTCAGAGCCTGGGTCCCCATGGCTGGAAGTTCTGGAATACCAGTGCATTTTTCAAGCGCAGCTTGCATTTCATTAATCCAATGTGTTTTAACAGTGGGATACTCTGGGGCAAATTGAGGGATTTCCCAGGTATTAACTGGTGAGAACAGAAAACAAATAAGCCAATTTACTTTTGAAGAGAAGGCCCAAATGTAGTTTGTTGAGCCTTCATGTTTCCCTTTAGAGATTGATGCCCTTCTCTGGGAGGAGGTTGCAAACACACACAAAAAAAGCATCTTGGCACATTAATCTGACCTTAGCTATTTATACAGGTGTACTAAGGAAGATCACTGAGTAGCATTTGAATATACTCTTTAATCACATGGGGGAGAATAGTGTGTCCTCTAAGAAAGAAGCTCAAGGTCTTCAAAGAATCCTGAACATCTGACATCTCGCATAGTAGAAAGCAGAAATATAATCCAGAAGTTTCTGTATCAATCTCATAATTTCTGCTTCAGTTGCAACTTTTGCTTTATAAAGATATCTGAGTCTTGATTTAGAGATCTCTTGGCCAGTGTCAGAATGCCTGGTAATAGGGGCTTAATGAGGACTGAATAGTCAATGAATACCAAATATTGGCTCAGGAAGAGCCAAATTAAAATGTCCATGGTCACAAGCAGTATATCACACCACAGTCAAAGAAGGGAAAGGCTACCCAGCACAGTGGCATCTGTTCTCTGGCTGTTTTTAAATACTGTGTACAGAATAGCTTTTGAAATCAAGGCTTTTAGGAAAGTAATAAAGAACTAGCTTTCCTATGGTATTTTAAATTTCTGCCTGTCCTTAGAACAAATAGATAAGATAGCAAGTCCCTCCACAGTTAGCAACAATCTTCAACTATATCTTGGATTTATTAAAACAAACATTCAAAAATTAATTGACATTACAGCATATCTTTCGTATTATTTTAAATATCTAAATTATCTTCCTCACTAACACTTAGCAATGAGAGAAATAACATCATGTTTTTTGTAAAGAATGCCCATATTTTGAGCAGGCCTCAGGACACTTTCCAGTGAAGGTCAAAGCAATGTTAGTGAAAAGACAATTATAATAAGGGAGAGAAAATGTCTGCATCAACTATTCCCCTTTATAACCCATAATCACTGAAACTCCTTCAAAATCTGATGTAGTTCAAGGGCTAATTAAAAGTCAGAAGTCTAACAGACCTAATGTCATATACAGACAGTTACTCTGGTATATATGAAATGTTCCTCTTTGCTGTGGATGTGAGCTATTGGAGAAGAGGGTCATGGAAAGAAGAGTTAAATCCATGCTTCAGCCTCTATAAGCCTGATTGAAAGCAGGGAAGATAAAATAACTTTTAGGAAGAATTGCCTCGTAAAAATCCATAATATTACTGAAGTGCCTTGTGAGTTACAGCACAATATAGCTCAAGTGGCACTTCCATTTCAAAATCCTGCTTTGAAATATTTTTAATTTTCATAGAAGGAGGTAGAAAATATGGCTGAAAATTCTGTACATCTGTTCAATTTGTATGCAATTTTTAAGGCTTCTCTATATTTTCTGGTCTAAGAGCACCTATCACAAATCAATCTACAGTTTAAAATTCCATAATTGCTGTTCAAAATGCCACAAAAATCCAAAGACATATGAGTGAGAATATGTGAGCGAAACAACTGTGCAGGCAACCAAGTCAGTGAAAGATGGGGATAAAGTGCTGCAGACACAAGGAGAGACTCCAGTGAAGAAGACCGTGATGAGGCAGACTGTCCCCCTGCAGCCCATGGAGGTTAATGGTGAAGGAGATACCCACCTGCAGCTCATGAAGAGCCCTACACCAGAGCAGGAGACCAAGACACTGCAGGAAGGCTATACTGGAGTAAGATCCTGCCTGGAACTGTGGACCTTGTGCAGAAAGAAACTCATGCTAGAGCAGGCTTGCTGGAAGGACTTGTGATCCCATGAGGAACCCATGACAGAAGAGTCTGGTCCTGAAAGTCTGCATCCTGTGGAAGGGATTCACGCTGGAAAATTTTGTGAAGAACTGCAGCTTGTGGGAAGGACTTATGTTGGAGAAGTTGGTAGAGAACTGTGTGGGAAAGACCTCACGCTGGAGAAGGGGAAGAGTGATAAAGAAGGAACAGCAGAAATACCACACAATCCCTCTGTGCCTCTTGCAGGGAGAAAGCAAAGAAACTGGAAGCTATGTGGATCCTTAGAAAAGGGAAGGGATGGGAGGAAGGTGTTGGAATGCTTGTTTTCATGTTTCATTATGCTACTCTGACTTTTGATTGGAAATGAATTAAATTAGTTTCCCTAAGTCGTCTGTTTATCATGTGTTGAGTGAGCCCTCTGTCCTTATCTCAACCCATGAGTCTTTCACATTGTTTTCTCCCTTGACCAGTTCAGGTGGGGTGAGATACAGCAGCTTGGTGGACACCTGATATCCAGCCAAGGTCAAGCCACCACAGTGCATAGGTGCACTTGTGAAGAATAAGAACAAGGTGAGCTTCCGTTCAGCAGTCAAGAGCTATAGCTAGCATTTTCAAGTGTATTAATTCAAGGTTGGACACCAAAATGTCTGTGTGAGATAGAGGCTAGTGCTGTAATATGGAAAGTATCTCTAGCTCCTGATGCATCTCCATGCCACTACTGAAGCTCTGTATTTCCATCCTGATAGTGGTAATGTTACTCTGGAAATCTTGCAGTTTGACCTGCATGAACCTGGACTCTGAAGCTGGCCTTCATATCTGCTTTGAAAATTAGTTTCTGCAAACTAAGACTGTATCACAGAGAACTGCCTATGAGTAATTATGCTGTAAGTCCCTTCTTTCACAATTTACCTTACAGAAAGTTCCGTATAGGCGATTTCAGTAACCACACAACACTTTGGTCTCTATTGCCCAACCAAACATTATCAAGTCTTGATGCAACTTAAACAACACTGACAAACTGTGGGTGAGGGAATAGCAGCATTAGCATTTCACACATCTGAATTCTGTGTGCATAAGAAAGATGAAGCTGATTTATTTAGCTTATTAAAGAGAAGAAAAGCAAAAGTCTTCTTGTTCAATATTTGTGATAGCAGAATTCTTTTTTCAATGTGTACTGGCTAAAGTGATTTGGATTTTCACTTTTCTTCCTTCATAACTCATCCAGTCTATTTTGATTAATGTTTTAAGTGACCTGAGCCCCAAAGGAAAGGATTCAAAGAGAAATTCAGTGAGGGATGGAGAATGCAAGAAGCATGATGCGTTTGTAACAGTAAATTCAGGAATATCACCAAGTAGGTCACCCACCTCTTCTTATGGCAATCTAAAAATACACATGTGCTTACAAACCTGAGCAAATAAGGGCACAGCTAATGTTATTGCTTCTTCCTTTACCCAAGCACAAACAGTCCACAAGCCCCAACCATGCCAAAAGCTGTCCGAATGTCTCTGATACATCTCTCTAGCAGTAAAACAGAGATTTATGTGTTTAAACCTAGAGAAGAAAAAGAAATAAAATCATCCCAGATGACTAAATCACAGTTTCTGGTGGGTAGCTTAGTAACTGAACTCTTTATCCCCTGAAGGACTACTCAAACCATTTGTTTTCATTTTCTTGACATCCTGTCAGTGTAACATAACTGGATGTGCTGCTCTGCTTGTTATTTTCCAGGATGAAAATGACTGGCTTTGCTGAAGAATCTTAAGAGGTAATGAATAATAAGTTAGAGGAATAGACCCAGTTGTGTGATCTCTCAGGAAGGAACATTTGCTTGTAAGCCTGCTTACAAACCAGAGAAATCAGTGAAGATCTCAGGAGCTAGGCCATTCACGTAGGAGGAACTAGGACATGGTCTCTTTATGTTCCTTGAAAAAAAAAAAAAGATTCATTTAAAGAAATCTTAGCACTTTTTTGAGGTTGGTATTTTCAGAAAGGGTGATTTTTATTTTTTTTTTTTTTTCATACATAACTGTTTAATGCTTCACTACTTATATGCTTTCATTCTCCAGGCATTGCAAAGGAGGTGGCTGTCATTGTGACAGTATTACAGACTTCAGGAGAAAGTGCATATATCTGGGATATTGGCAGTGCAGTGGGTTAAAACATTAAACCACCCAGATCCTTCAATTCAGGCACAGGGAGCTTGAATTTTTGGCTTACAAAATAACTGAGCACAGGTTCAATGATCTTACCTTAGCCTCTAATGGACATTACACCACAAAATCTATCAGGCAATTTGTCAGAGTAGTTATACACTGTTCAAAACATAATCTGTGACAAGTGAGTTCTGGAGGTGGTGTTAAGTAGGAATCCTCGTGTCTTTTCTCTCAGAGTTTGCACTGTGTTTGACGGCCACACCACATGCTCCAGATGTTGTTACTAGATACTCATTTTCTCTCACATACCTGCCTGCAAAAGTGATAAGAGAAATTTAAAGGGAAATATTAAAGGAGAAACTGATGTACATAGACAGCAAACCAAAACTCTTTGTAACAAGAAGGGCAGAAATATAGTGTGGAGCATCATAGTAAATCAGCTACAGTCTCCCAGAGACATTATGCACCCGAGAATCCTGCTGGAAACAAATTTCTCCTTTGCTTCCTACTTGCTCCCAGGGGATTATACATTACTACTAGTCTAAGAGTGCTCAATTCCACACTTATACTCTCAACAGTAGCTCTACTGAAAGGATCAATAGAAAAGTGGCTGAATAATGAGCATTTCCTCATCCATTTCCTAGCCCCTACACTTGTAAAGGAATAACTGAGTGAAGATCCCAGATCTTCACTCAGTTATTCCCTTCTAAGTAGTTAAAAGCTTCTTGAGGGTCCAACAAAGCAAATCCCAGCTGGGCTCCCAAGGCCAAACTCCCAAACCCTGTTACTGACAAGGCTGGCTGGGCCAACCAGCACCGGTCACAGGCCTCTGGGAATCACATTTTAGAGAGAGAAAAATGCAAACAGGGGAGAATGGACTGAGAAGATGTAAGAAACTCTGCAGAGACAAAGGTCAGTGAAGAAAGACGGGAGGAGGTGTTGAGAGAAGATTCTCTTCAGCCTATGGAAAATACCATCGTGAAGCGGGCATCCCCCCGCAGCCCATGGAGAGGCACCAGGGCCAGGTAGGAGCCCACCATGGAGCAGGTAAAGGAAGAATCTGTGACCTGTGTTGGAGCAAATCCCTGGCAGCACCTGCAGCCCGTGGAGAGAGAGAGATAAGAGAGAGAGACAGTGGCCCACGCTGGAGCAGGTTTGCTGGGGGTGCTTGTG
>VXBZ01004387.1:0-38550 GCA_013399135.1 Heliornis fulica | reverse complement strand
AGGAAGGGGAAGGGGGAGGTGTTTTAAGAGCTGTTTGTACTTCTCATTATCTGACTCTGTTTTCTGTGTGTGTGTGTGTAGTGCAGTGTAATAAATTAGAGAGTTTTCTTGCCTTTCTTCTGTGTTGAGTCTGTTTTGCCCATGAAGCTGATTGTGGAATGATCTCTCCCTGTCCTTATCTCGACTCCAAAGACTCTCAATAGATATTTTCTCCCCTGTCCAGCTAAGAGAGTGATAAAGTGACTACAGTGGGAGTCTGGCCTCCAGCCAGGGTTAAACCACCACAAAGACCAAAAGATGAAAGGTAGCTGTCACATAACACTAGGTTCTGGAAAAGACTGAACAGTCTAAACAAGAGTCTAGGATTTATTATATTCCTTCTATGTAACTCTCACTTATGAGAAAAGGATGGGGGAAAATTGTTCCATGTTCTATTAATTTCTAAAAACATCCTTTAAAAAATACAAAGAGTACTAATAGGGCAAAATGAAACAAAACAAACTCAAACACAAACTTTATGGTTACTTTATGCGTTACTACTTGGCAATTTCATGTACATTACTTCCATCTCTCAGGAACAATGTAGAAAATCCTTAAACCAAGATTGAATATCTATGTAATGAGATTTTTGATTAGAATTCAATTCCTTTACTTGTTTATAATCTTTTATTGTACCAGAAATTTGGATTGAGAATAATGTGTATTTTTAGCTATGGTTAATTTTAAAGGGAACAAGACTCCCTCTAAGCTCCAAATCCCAATATTTCATAATTCCTTTTAAAAATACAATTATGATCCTGCAATTTTTGCATCGCTTTGGATCTGGCTTGTCTTCCAGGCATTTACAACAGCGTTGAATCATACCATGCTTTACAATACAGGACACCCAAGACATTATTATTTATGTTTGCCCCATCACAATCATTCTCTTCTGTATGTCCTCCATCTTTCCATATTTTGGCTTTTGTAAGTCACCCTAAAAATGCCATATTGACAGTCTCACAGAAAGTTAGGTGTCTTTTTTAGTGTGTTACTGTAACTTTCAACTTGCCCACTCTCATCCTTTTTTTTTCCTTTAGCATGTCAGCAACACCTGCTTTTAAGTACCATTAACTATCCTCACTCTAATAGGCTCTCAGGTTAGACAAACTACTGACTCAGTGTCTAATCTGACACTGTCATCTCTCTGTAACTTTCCACCTTTAAAATCCACTATTTCCATTATACCATAATCTCTTCTACCATAATTAAATAGGGTCTTCCTTTAACAGATGATTTTAACTCTCCATATGTATTTTGTTACTATTTCACCCACCCACTGTCATTCACCCTACCTGAAGAACAATCTTCTCTCCACCTAAGTGCTTCAAATATTTCCACATAGCCATGAGTCTTTCCTAGCCCTCTTTGATCACAAATTTGAAATAAATGTTTTTCAGTCTGGCATTTATGTTGCAAATTCATTATACAATTGCTCTAAGTTCACCTGCATGTATTGAGTACAATACGAAACAGAGTTCAGGAATTGTACAGGGTTGTTATAACCTGGAAGGAACAAAGCTGTACCCTGTCCAAGCAACACAGTTGTGATTGGATTGCTTTTAATGTCAAGAAGTGGCAAAATATTACATCTGTCTGTACAAATAAGCACATCTTCACTGTGAGGGTGACGGAGCACTGGAACAGGCTGCCCAGGGGAGTTGTGGAGTCTGTCTCTGGAGATATTCAAGACCCATCTGGACACCTAACTGTGCAACCTACTTTAGGAAACCTACTTTGGCAGGGTGGTTGGACTTGATCTCTGGAGGTCCCTTCCAACCCCTACAATTCTGTAATTCTGTGAATTGATAGACATTTTTAGACCAAATTGCATAAAGTCCCAGTGACCTGAGAGTAAGCCTGTGTATAGCAATGACCTGTCAGAGACACAACAAGCCACCTGCCTGCACAAGCCAGCAGAGGTTTGAAAAGCCCAGGAACAGGTTGGCACCAGGGCCAATCACAGATATGTGCAGTTGTTGACATAGAGCTTTGTAATGACCTAATAAAGCCATATATAAATGATAGCACAGCTGGAGCTGCCTTAAAACTGTACAGATTACAAAAAAAAATTCCATATTTGTGCTGGTGCCACCTCTCAGAAATAAGTATGCAGAGCTAAGCACCCTAGCAGCCTTTACTGTATGTCCAGTTGTCTAAGTATTGTTTTTTTACTGTTCGCATGAAGTTATATTTTAGTATTTGGTTTAATGTGTTGCTGATCCTACTTAGAACCTGACTACCTAACCTTTTGGACTAGTTGTTAAACCTGAGTGTCACAGGGTCTTCCATCAGACCATCCTGAGCTAAAGGAAGCATCATATTTCCAGAAGTTCTGTATGTGCGGCATTGCACACTTGTTACCACCATCATTTACAACAGATGAAACTTAACCAGTGTATATAGTCATTGTTGTCTTATGGAAGAAAGTAGAAGTGCTTTCTACTAGGCACCCTGAGGTCTGGTGGGCAGGTGACCATGCCTCAGAAAAGTGAGGAGTGTGGACACAGCTCTCAGAAAGGCACTTACATGCCAGGCTTGAAACCATGAAGAGGATGACTGCTGCAGATAAACCAAAGCACAGAAACTACTAGGAAAAAAAAAAAAAAAAAAAAAAACCAAAACCCAAACTAAGGCCTACTTTGTCCTCTTCAGGGACCTGCTTGGCAGAGTACCATGTGGGTACTGGATGGACATCCTGGATGGAAGTGAGGCCCATTTAAGGTGGTTACTTCTTGAAGATCATCCCCTCCAAACTCAAAACCAATACATTCCAATACGATAAACTCAAGCAAAACTACCTGAAAGCCTGCATGGATTAATGAGGAGCCCCTGGGCAAACTAAAAATAAAAAAAAAAAAAAACCCAGACAATGAAGCCTATAGATGAGGGAAGGAACACAGAGAAATTGGGTGTTGGTGAACAAGAAGCTCAACATGGGCTGGCAATGGGCACTTGCAACCCAGAAAGCCAACTGTATCCTTGGCTGCATCAAAAGTGTGACCAGCAGGTTGAGAGAGGTGATTCTCCCTCTCTACTTTCATAAGACCTCACCTGGAGTACTGCATTCGTCTCTGGAGCACCAAATACCAGGACAATGTGATCAGAGGGCTGAAGCATCTCTCCTATGAAGACGGGCATATAGAGTTGAAGTTGCTTGGCCTGGAGAAAAGAAGGATCCAGAGAGTCCTTATTGCTGCCTCGCAGTACTTAAAGGGAGGCGTACAAGAAAGTTAGTGATAAGAAAAAGGGTATTGGTTTGAAACTTTTCTATGTTCCAGCTTGGCCCCTTTGCTCCTTGTTTTTAACACTGGCCAACACTAGAAGAGCCTGGATCCATCCTTCTGACACTCACCCTTAACATATTTATAAACATTAATGAGTTCTCCTCTCAGTGTCCTCTTCTAAAAGAGGACCCAGCTCCCTCAGCCTTTCCTCATAAGGAAGATGTTCCATTCCCTTAATCATCTTGGTGGCCCTGCGCTGGACTCTTTCATGGTCTAGCAGAGGATGTTTCTGACAGTGCAGGGGACTTTTCACTAGATGATCTTTGATGTCCCTTCCAACCCAAACCATTCTGTAATTCTATGATTTGACTGGTAAGCAGAGAAAGCATCAGTACATAAATCTCAGTGCAAATCAAAACCAATATATCTGGAGTAGAATAAAGACACCTAGAAGTACTTATGTGACTAGTTACTCAATTGGCATCTTCCATGGTTGGGGTCTGTAAAGGTCCTAGGATCCTAAATTTTAGCTTTTAATGACCTCACCCCTGAATTTTTCATACTGGTGAATCTGGATGATGGTCAATTAAACCATGTAAACTAAGGTAGCACAAATAATTGCTTTAATAATGAAAAGGCTGACATTCTACTGAATAGAATGGAAAGCAGCAAACTGACCCCACATTGAATTATATTGCTTCAAGAATTTACAGGTAGTTTTGTTAAAAGTAATAATGTAGATAGTGGAAAGGAGTGAAAGTTTTGGCGAATCTGTCCATTAAACTTCAGTAAAAATCTCCTGAGAAATGCAATCAGGTGTTTCAGTTCAAAAGTGCTTTTATTTGTATTATTTATCCATGGCCAGAGAAAAGAATCAACACAGAATAAAACATGGCAAATCAGATCCTTTAAAGATTTCTATAAGACAAGCCTTGTGCTTTGCCCAGTGCTTGAGCAAAGCAGTTAAGTGTTAATGCATATAATCTATCTAGCCAGCTAACTAGTTTAATCCATCACACAGTGTGTGAAAACATAAAAGCAACCCAGCTGTGACAAGTTAATAGCAGGGTTAGGCAGTAAAACAGTAACAAAAACACACTTTGATTAATGATCCCAAACTGTCCAGCTCTAGTATAGATGGCTTTTGTCTAGGTTTATTTAGTGGCCTATCAATGCAAAATAGATCTGGGAATTTAAAGCTTTATACCAAATCAAATGTTTTGCCCCATACTAAGAAAAGCTGGAGGAATACCACATTTTCATAGGGAGTATGTGTAACAAATTATATAACTAGACCTGCTTCAGAGGAAGAGAGGTAATTAAAATACAACAAAAATAGGAGTCATTCCAGTAATACCTGCAGTGGAGGACATGCTATAAATTGAATAAAATCAGAGCCATGCCAAGCTATTACTTAAAGACTGGAGCAAACCCTTCAACCTCTATAGCTGGTGAGCCACTTCTCTTTCCTTGCATCTTAGTTTCTGTAACCCCACAGAAGCAGTTTCCAAGCAAGGTCAAGGAAAATAAAAAGATAAAATGTAAAAAGAAAACTTGCTTTCTGTGCTTCTCTCAAATCTGGTGGGTTTTGATATTTTGTTTGGGTTTTTTGGGATACTCAAGTATCAAATAAACACACATATTTAAGGATACATCAGTGCACTGAACAGCCAGCACTCCTCCTCCTTTAGTGCACAGAGCCTTTCTTCTTAAAGACACCACCGAACGAATGCAGACAGCATAGACCCTGTGACCTCGATATCTGGGAAGCTGGGGACAGAGCCTCCCAACCTGGGCAATTCAGGCATCTGTGACAGCCAAAGGGAGTGCTGCGAGCATCAAGCTGTGGAGCTTAATTACATCCTCTTGACATTTTTCCTCTCAAATAAGTATCCTACCTCTCTGCAAAAGACGTGTGATAGGGTATAGACCATTCCTAAGTATGGCTCCTCTCGGAACTGCTTGGAAATTGAACTTGTAACAATGAAAAGGGCAATGAAAGAAGATAATGAACTAACTTTTAGCCCTTTTTTCTTTTGCTGAGCAATATGAATGACCCAAGAAAAAGTTTTCTATGTACCGAGTAAGTTGGAATAAAAACTAGAACCAACCTGGACAAAGTGAAATATCTTTTGCTACACAGCTAATGACTGCATAGATTCTATTGCTGTATGGCGTCACAATGCAAAATGCTTTCCTATCTTGGAAGACCAGATTAACGAGAAGTTTGTCTTTCTTACAAAGTGCCCAAACAGCAAGCTTTCAATTTGAGATTTTTAACAATACCAACCCTTCTGACCTGCGTAACTAGTCACTGTGTAATACCATGAGCAGGTTGCAGTGGAAAGAAGGAATGATGAACACATCTTGCAGCTGAGGAGCAACCACAGTTATGTTCAAAGAAGACAACATCCCATTTACCTCAGCACAAAAGGAATTGAGCAACAGGAGATGGTTTCTTCCATTACAACTTCAAATGCCCTGCCATTACCTTTGCTTTAATGCTATGTGTGGTTTCTCTGGTTGGTTATGGCTCACTGCTTGTTCTGGCACCTTGCATGGCCATCTTCTCCTTTTTCTGACACATAGGCCTCTATCCAAACATAATTAAATAAGTTGCATTTCACTCTCCACTGCCTAAGTTTTGATTATCAATCATTGTTATCTTTGGTGTGAGATGTGGTAAAGTGTACAATGAAAAAGAATGTAATGAAAAAGAATGTAATGCTTCACATAAGCTGTGTAATAGCAATACATCACTGATGGATGAAACAGTTCAAAACAAGTCTGTAATACAAGAAAATGCATCAATGAATGCATCAGAGTTCACATATGACATCACAGGGTCTAATTCAAATTGGTCCTACTGGACTAGCCTGTAACAGGAGTTGCAGGTATATGGAATTATTTTATTGGATACTGGTCAGCCCCTGAATACTTGAGAAGAGAAACTGATTCTTACCCTGTTGTAGATTTATGGATTTTTGTTGTTTTGGTGATGGTTCTAAGGCAAACTAATAGCTAAATCTGAGTATAAAATGTGAAATACAATGCTTGGAATATCTGGCAAATATTTTTTTAGCAGAACAACACCACAGATTTATTGTCAATATAGCAATTGCAGACATGGAAAGACTGTCATGTAAAGTGACAATGTGACATGCCTTTAGGGGCACAGCACTCCTAAAGAGGACTAAATTGGCCTGCCTCTTTATAGCTGTCCATGAGAAACTGTCTGGTCTACTACTCTATCAGTAACAGATGATAACATGGTAATTCCATCTATCACATTTGAATGGGAAGCATACCTGTCATCTAACACATGTAGACATCTAACCATGTCTAGAAATGAACAAGGGACTTGCTTTCTTAGGAACTGAGAGTAATTTGGAGTCAAATATTTACAAAAAGGCTGTCTTAGAGAAGGATATAGTCAATACAGCATTGGATATACAGAAAAGGGAAGGAATTCTTCATCAGTGACTGTTTCTAACAGTTGGTAGGTAGTACAAGACTTCCGTTACCTGACAGTGTATTTTGAGCAGCCACCTTCAAAGTTGCATACTGAGACACCCATGTCTTATGAAGTCTAAAGGATAACACTAGCCTACAGCTGCTGCTAATCCTTCAAGCACCTTTTAGAGGTAAAAAAGTTCAGTGGGTCAAACTAGCCTAGCCAGTTGTCTCCAAATAAGCACTTAGAATGGCCTTTGAGATATGTCAGATTACAAGCAGTGATTTGGAGCATCATCTGTGTCAAGTAACTGTATGAGCTGCTGGTTATGTCCAATTACATGCTGACACAAACTCACAGAGCACCACAAGGCTGGTGTGATAAACCAGCTTATGAACCTGTATCTCCCAGAAGAACGTTGTTGAATATTCCTATAAACAAAAACAAGTTCACACTCCACAACTAAATGGATGCAACCTAGTTTGGCTGGAGTTTTATCTCTTTTTTAAAGATCAGTTTTCTGTTCCAATTGCTATGTGGAGTGTCCAGTACTCATAGGAAAATAATTTTTTCAGTGACATTCAATGAGGAATTCAAAGCAGCGGCAAGGACTGGGGAGAGAAGAATGACTTCTTCATGTTTTAAGTTTTCTTTTTAAGGATATTTTAATCTGGGCATGATTTAATTTATAGTCAATCAGTAAGGAACAAGTAACACAATGATTATGGTAAGGGGATTATTGTATATGTCTGGCTACCACAGTCCTTCTCAGGCTTTACCTACTAAGTAACAGTGTCCTCCCAGTGAAAGCTTCACAGTAAGGATGTGTTGCTTTTAATGTTTTTTTAAGTGAGTGGGATTTATAGAAAATATGCTAGGAACAGTGCTGCAGTTGCAAACATCATCTCTAAAACCTCAAGGAGAAGACTTGCCTAACTAAAAGAAGGAAAATTTCCTCAAAGACAGGAAAAGGGTGTGAGAGAAAACTTCTGATAAGGCTTTATTTATTTATTTTTTTTAAACAAATAATTTAGATTAAGATGAAAAAAAGATGAAAAAAAAAAAAAGCTGTTGTCCATTCCTTGCAACAAACAAGCGTCTAACACAGCAGTTTGCCAGAGTAATAATTTTTCAGAGAAAAGGAAGCTTTGTGACAGAGTAAGTATGTAACTTATTAGTGGAAAAGAATCCATTATATTGTT
This sequence comes from Heliornis fulica, assembly GCA_013399135.1. Taxonomy (NCBI): domain Eukaryota; kingdom Metazoa; phylum Chordata; class Aves; order Gruiformes; family Heliornithidae; genus Heliornis; species Heliornis fulica. The sequence goes on along the minus strand of VXBZ01004387.1, from coordinate 30,628 downwards.
TTCCTGTATTACTACTAGTAACCAACCATGAGTTTTATTAGATGTGTTGGTTTTATGACAAAAAAATACTCTTAACTACAAGCTGTTGTGAACTTCCCAAATCACTGAAAACATATATACATTAGGCATATTAAATATGTTCAGAGAATGTTTCTGGGATACTTTAAGCACTGAAGTGAATAAAACTGGCAAGGAAAGTATAGAAGCAAGCAAAAAGAATATCCTTGTATTTGATCAAGCAATGTGGTAGAGGAAAAGGAAGGGCAAGAGGAAGAGAAAAATAGAGAAAACATACCTAGCAAAGAGAAAGAATTGTCATTATGTTCAGAGGTATAAATTTGCATACAGAATTTTCCAAGAAACAACAAATCCCAGGCTGCTATAAACCAAAATCCTGCTACAGAGGAGGTGGAATGCAATGAGGACAGAGGAGTAGACAGTGATGAGCTTACTAAAATAGAATATTTGAATTGTGCTTGAGGAAGAATTCCATATTAAAATATCTTTCAGTGGCTGGGATTGCCTCAAGCTTTCAATCAGTATATTTATTGTTTGTGGGTTACTGGGCAAAGGAAAACAACCAGGCATTGACACGGTTGCAAAGAACTGAAAGGAGAACAGCTTTACGCTGCTTTCCAGTTACAGAAGCAGATATCCTGCCCATGCGCAAATGAAACTTTACTTCTGCTGCCATAGCCTTTCAGTCACATTGTCCTGAATCATCCTTTGTTATGATCCTTAGAAAGATTCTTGGTCAGGATAGGAAAGTGAGCTGAGATGGAGTGTTAAGACAAGCTTGAGATGAAAACGATGTTCTAACATGTTTCCATTCTTCTTACTGATGACAAGATAGATAACATGCCTAAAATGCAGATTTTTTTTTTTCTGCTAGCCAGAAGAGAAGTAGATACATCATTTAGAGGGAAGGGTTGAACAGGCTGATTCAACCTGGTGTCCTGTTTTGGTTCATCTAATAATATAACAACTATTATGGCAGAGCCAAACAGTTCAGTCTAAATCACAATTTACCCAGGAATAGCTTAAATAAAAAAAATTAAAAAATAAACCAAAAAAAACCCCACCTGAGAGAATTTCTAAATTCAAGATCAACCAAAGTGGTTAATCTTAGGGCTGCTCAGTACCCCTAAATAACTATAGGTTGCTCTTATAGACTATAATAGCTTGCTGAGTATTTGTTAACTCCAGCAGAGTATATGTGCAATTATTTCTAATGAACTTCTAAGCCCCTTAGGAAAAATAAAAGTTCTTTTGATTTGGTTCCACCTGTTGGCGGTATTAACTTTGGAAACAAAAGCCATACATTTTCAAATCTCCCCATACAACAAGGCTCAGAGAGAGATTGGCATGTTTATTTTCAGAAAACCTCCCAGAGCATTTTAGGCTTGGCCAAACTAATACATCTCTCCTTGACAGTTGCAGAACTTTTATTTCCTTAGCTAGAGTGTAACAGATTGCTTGCAGTTTAAGTCTTCATGTTTGGGTTGCACTGCAAAATCTGGCTGCCTGCTGGGGTTGTAAAGAGGTCCCATGCAGAGAGGGGAATTCTGGGAACATCTGCCTACATAAACACTATGCATCCAAGGAGTCAAGGGAAGGAACAGCAATTTGTGGGAAGGTGAGAGAAAAAACTTAATTTTTCCCTCACATATCAGCAGATTTTCTACCAACACAGTAAGCTTTAAAAACTCTGTCTGTCCTTGAAATTCCTGATTTAGCTGGAGGAACAATTAAACAGAAAGATGGGGCCCCAATCCTAATGAAGTCACTTGGGTTTTTTTTCCATTTTAGAACATCTCTTATTCGTGTGTATTTTCAGGTTTGCTTTTCAGACTTTCCTCTGTATTGCAGTGTAATTGGAAAAATACAGCTTCACATGAGTGGATTTTCATGGCAGATTTACATGAGATTGCCTTTATCTGGGAGATTCTTGATCACCAGTCAAAGCAACAGCTGGTGCACTCTGCTTCAGCTGTATTTGGACATCGGGGAATGTCATGTTATCAAAATGTTTTAAGCGCACCCATCAAAGCTGACATAAACTGGGACCTGTGACACCAGTCAAGCAGACTGCAAGTTTATTGCATGGTTTCACATCACTCTGCAGAAAGTAAATTGTGGACATGAAGTGAAACACAGAAATTATTCTAATGGCAAAATTACTTCACTTTCACCTTTCCCAGGCAGCAGAGCTCGATTTAGGTCCCAATACTTCTCAGACTGTTTCTGGAGTTTTAGATGTTTACTGTTCAACAGCCTGTGAACATTTTTTGAGGATCAGCTCTTAAAAAATTATCAGGCTTTAAACCACTTGTTCAGACAGTACTTCTTTCACACTCATGAACTTAGGTAAACAAAACATGCTTTAGGAGGGCAAGGATTTTGCAAGTGCTAAATGGCACATTTAACTCAATTTGCCTAAAAATACTTTCATCTGTGGATAGTACTGTAACCTTCATAAAAACCTTTATGTAGTGTTAGATGAAGAACCATTGTTGTCACAAAACTGTGGTCAAATCATAGCAGCAATCTCTGTCCCTTAAAACAAGGTTTTCCCTCATAAGCTTTTAATTACACACTAGTATGGTAGATGTATAAGCAGATTTAATAATTTCCAATTGCCTTAACCACTGTCAAGTTCAAATGCTTTTTTTTGTAACACTCAGGCTTACACTATTATTTTCATGACACATTACACTCTAGAAGAATGAACAACTTACATCACCTAATGGTGGTCAATGCATAAGATGTGCACACATTAAGTATTCCTTTCACAGCAAATTTTCAAACTCCTTTACACATCCCATTCTGGCACAAAATCAGGCCATAAATTGACAGACCACAACTCTTTGAGTCTGAGTTAGAGTTCAGCAGCCTGAATTTCTGGTTGCCAATCAGGAATGCAGAAAGTAAGGCAGAAAGACTTTTGAGCACAAAGATCCCAGGTGTGCAGGAGTAGATTATAAACACCAGGTAGAAAGCAATGAATTCAGAGGAACTTGATGTTGCAATAACAAGGATGTTGCTGTGCAGCTGCCAGCTTATTCCCAGAGAGAAGAGGGCATAGGTGATCAGAACACTGTATGTCTTTTCATGAATGTCCATAGTTTGCCCTAAGAACTTCCCTTCTTATTTTCTGTTTTTAGATCTAAGAACACATACTTGCAAAGGGGCTAAATCATACAATATTGAGGACTAAAAAGCAACCTTAAGCTTAAGATTCTGAATTGTATCTCGTATATAGCTTGGTGGAGGTGAAAGAATCACAATCTCTAGAATAAACAGATGGCTGAATTTACTGCTGAATGTCTTGTGACCTTTTCACATACCTACAATAGTAATCATTTAGAACTTGTAAATAGAGACCCCAGATGAAGTTTGTTCTGAGTAACTGCTGCATCCTCTGCTACAGGGTATCAAAAAAGTAAAGAATTCACTGAAACTCACATGAATCCAGCAGAAGCATGGAATCTCACCCTAAATGACAGTAAGTTCACCCTTGGTATGCCAAAAAAGAAAGAAAAAAAAAAAAACCAAAAACCTTACAATAAACCTTGTTAAGTTTGGAGAAGCTCCATTCCAAAATAAGATCTGCGTCATGCGTTTGTATAACGTTACTACTGCTTTTCAAGAGGCATCTAAACTTTTTTTCTCTTTTTATTAACCATTAAAAATTATACTATTTTTATATCTTTCATAAGCACATACTGGTAGTACTAAAAATTAATTATTTTTATATTTTTACACCCAAAAATCTCTAGCAACATTTTGCTTGCTTTTCAGCTTACTGCAGGTTTATGTGTACTGCACTGGAGCAACAAGTCAAGAGTCCCTGAGCTCATGCTTGGCATCAGTCTACCCATGGAATGTGGTAAGCAATTCCTTTAGTATCACTTGTTTTGGTTCATTTTCTTTCTTCTTCCATATCTACTCAGTTTATTAAATTTTTTTTTCAACCCACAAGTTTTCTTGCTTTTACTCTTCCTTCTATCTTACCCATCCTACTGTGGTTGAGTAGGGTGGGAGGAGTGAGAAGTGTGGTACTTAGCCACCTATCAGGGTAACCTACAACACTAAGATAATGCACCAAGAATCTTTAAAACAGAAAATTCATATCAGTAATTAAATAGAAATTTGGGGGATGTTGGCAAGATTGTTTTACTGAGTTGTCTATATGTTAATGTGAAATACTCGCTTCTAGTGTGAAATATCAGTTGTCTCTTCTCTTAAAAATAAGAGAACAAGCACATTGTTATCTTTCTTCACTGAGAGGGTGGTCCATCACTGGAACAGGGTCTCCGGAGAAGTGGTCACAGCACGGAGCCTGTCAGCACGCTTGAAGGAGCATCTGGATGACACTGTACGTGGTATGGTTTAGTTTTCAGTTGTCCTGTGAGGAGCAGAGAGCATCACTTAAGGGTCCCTTTCATCTTGAGATATTCTATGATTCTATGAACTAGCAAATAGTTATATATGAGCATCAGAGCAGTGTTCATTGAGGAGACTATTAACAGCACATCTCATGGCTGCAGCATTCACTGACATGTGGCAAACTTTTCAGTTTCAGCCTTCACTTTCTCTATATTTCCTACTCAACTCATCAGCACCAAAGAGCTGAGAAACTCTATGGTATGTGTGCCAGGAACACATTCCCTTGTTGGTACAGAAGTAAAGTACATGTTTATTAGTTGGTACTCATGACAACACAGTCCCCAGTTTGATCCTTTTGCCTCAAAGGACCAATAACCCTGTCTGATTTATGGTGTTACCTGGAGCTGCTGAACCCAGAAAAATTCAAAGATAAACAGGCAGTTACTCCTTCATTTCAAATTCACATCACTGTTATTTATTTTCTTACACTGGGTGACTGACCTGTAGAACAAAAATAGAAAATATTCCCATACCCTACAGGTAGCCTTTTAGCCCAGAAAAAGGTCTTGCTAAAGCCACTGAGGGATCTCACCCAGTACTGCTTCTGCTTTGACAGACGCTTATATCCTTCTTTACCAAAGGTAACCTAGAGAAGGGCTGAAAACCAAAACTAGAGCTGACACCAATAGGACCAAATATCTGGGATCTTCTGTTAGGTGTCTTCTGTTTTGACAATTCAAGGTAAAGTTGTTCCAAATCTTTGAGCATCTGAAAAAATAACAACAGGAAAAAACACAAACAAACCACCCAAACTCAACCAAAACCAGAAACTGCAAAACCATGAATTCTCAAACTGAGCTTCACCTCTAAAATTGTCATGGAAATACAAAAGGCAGTGTTCTTCCGGGGAGGAAAGGACTTCAAGGCATAGAAAATGATACATAACAAAATGTCAAAGGTTTTATACTGGCATCATGCTCAGTATAGAAGGGGGTCTTGCTGGGGGTGGGACAGGGCAGGTCTGAGACATGGGGCTCTGGGAGAGTCTAGCTTCAGGATGTGCTAAGCTATACAGTCTGAGTTGTGAAGTTCAGTGAGAAACTGTGCTGTGCATCACCAGTTTTGTATATTTTGCTCTAAGTGCTGTTGTTTCCCTCTCCCTGTGCTGTCCCAGAGAACTGTCCTCATCCCAACCCACGAGGTTTGCCTTTGCCTCCCCATTCTCCTCCTGTCCTGCTGAACCCAGGACACCTCTTCATCCCGCTACAGTGGGAGGGTGAGGGGAGCAAACAGCTGCATGGCGCTCAGAACCAGCTGGGAGTAAACCACAACTGGACACCAGATTTGCAACGAGGACCTCATTGCAAAGAAACACATAGCAGCCGAAAATTGTCTGCTCTCGTGGGCCACTTATGTTACAAAATTGGAGAACGAGACATACTGTGAGTGCAAATTAATTATTCAAAAACACAAAAGCAAAAGTTTTGGGATAGTGTTTGGAAACTTTCTGTTGAGTTCTAGGCTTCACTTATGTCCCCATCATACCATCACTATGTACTTCTCAAATTGCAGAGTAATGTCTTTCCAAATCCTATACTACAAAATGTCATGATAATAATAAGAGTATGACTGTAAAAATTGTAAGGTCCAAAATCAGCTGGGTGATTCGACTGCTGTAAGGTAGCATTTATTGCAATTGTAGAGAGGTTAAAGAACCTTAGGCCAAAAACTTTGGTAAACCAAGCAGCTACAAACAGAGATTCAACTTATGTTTTGTTCTGCTGTGTACAGTCTAGTTCATTCCCTCAGTACTGTATGTATAGAGCTGATTATGTTGTCACAATCCAGACTTTTCAGAAGGAAATTAACACTGTAAGAGAATGATCGTCATATGAGACTCATAATCTCATATCCATGATGAGCATCTAGGGTGCTTAAACAACCATCACAATTACTCTGTATGGCTGTTTAAAGGTGCACTGGAGAAGCAGTTTGGGTTGTTAAAGAACTCGTATGAAATGGTATGAATCTGTAATCCACATTGGAACTGTAAAGCGACAGTGACTTGAAAGAAGAAAAATATGTAGATGGATCCAGCTTTTTTCTTATTTCTTTCTTGAATAATTGTGTGACAGAGTTTCTATACCCTAATCTGTTTACAGAAATATTGAGTATGCATTACACATCAAAATAAATAATTCCCCCATATCTTTGTACTCCAAAATTTGCAGTTAATTAAACTAATTTGTCAGTTTTTGTAAGTTGGAAACTCTTCCTGTCATCCTCTCCAATCGCTACTTATTTAAATTTCATCCTTGGCCAGTTTCATGATAATGTTTATCTGCTCCAGAGGATTGGAAATGAGAGTAATACACTGCCATACCATTTAATTTCTTTCTTAAAGCTGGAAAAAGCAAAGCATCAACTGGCCAGTTAGATAACACAATTTCCTATGTAGGTTATTTGCTTACGATAGCTGGGGGCTAATTTAATTCCTGAGCTGCTTATTTAATGGTTCTGAGAGGGATTCCCTACAGTTAAGAATGAACTGTGCAGAAAGTTTCTATAAAAATTGTGAAAAATATTCCTCATATCAGAGCAGGTTGTATATTTTAATGCAGCAGACATTCAACATATTTCGTTATCTGAACAGAATATTAATTCTGTAGACAAAAAAGAAGGTATGTTTAATATCAAATGCATATTCTATAAACATACAGGTTCTTTGTTGCCTTCTGGTGTTTTGTAACTGATTCTGAAAAATAGCAAGGAATAAATACAGGTTAGTGCAAGTCATATTAAAAAGTTTTTACATTTACTTTCTTGCCCCTTGTGCTTTATTTATTCGTTTAGTGAATTCCAACACCATTTTTGTCAAATTGAAAGTGCGTACTTCTCGGTTTAATACTATAGGAAAATTAAGGATCATATATAAAAGAGCTTTTATTAAAGGTTTTTCTGCCTGTAAAAATCTTCCAAATTCTCCAAATCAGTAAAACTCCTAATGAGCGTTTGTCCATATTCAGAATAAGGATGTCCACATGCACCCTATCTCTGTCTTGGAGAGCATGCTACTCACCCAGAACACCGTACCAGGTAAAATTTCATGTCTAGCTGAGCGCTTTATCATGCTTCTTCTTTTGCTACTTTTTATTCTCTACTGTTTATAAAAAAATATCTTAAATACAAATAGAGAATGTTAAGATGTTCTTCCTACCTCTGGTTTGAGTATGAGCTTACCAACATTGCTTCAAACAGCAGATACACACCAAGAGTTTCCATAATTCTCACTTTGTTATCGTGCTTTTTTCTGAAATTGGATCTTTCTGGCAAAGAAAGAAGACTAAGCTGAAGAGAAAGAGATAGGAAGAAATTCCTTACAGTATAGGGCACTTATTGGGTCTACATGACAAGGTTTTGGTAGCAGGATTAGGTTTAGGTTCTGTAACAGGATGACAGAAACTTCCCCCATGTCAGACAAGAGCCAATTCCAGCTGTCTTTGAGATGGACTTGCCACTGGCCAAGGCTGAGCCCATCAGCAATGGTTGTAGCATCCCTGTGACAGCATATTTGAGAAGTGGGAAAAAAACTCCACACAACAGCAGCCAAGGAAGGAAAATGTGCCAGAGCAAAGGTTCCCTGCAGGCCCTTGGTAAGGCTGTCCCTTTGCATGTCATGGAAGATGATGGTGGAGAAGATATCCACCTGCAGCCCATGGAGAACCCCACAGTGGGGCAGATGAATGCACCTGAAGGAAAGGAAGCCAAAACCCTTTTAAAAGTTGACACTGGAGCAAGCTCCTGGAAGGACCTGTGGCCTTGTAGATAGAGGAACCCATGTCAGAAGAGGTTTGCTGGCAGGACTTGTGACCACATGGGGGATCCACACCAGAGACGTCTGCTCCCAAAGGACAGCACCATGTGATGGAGACCCACATCTGAGAAGTTTGTGAAGAGCTGCAGCCAATAAGTTCCTGGAGGAGTGCCTCCTGTGAGAGGGACTCCAGGCTGGAGCAGGGGAAGAGTGTGAGAAGTCATCGCCCTGAGGAGGAAGAAGAAGCAGAGGCAGTGTGTGATGGACTGACCACAACCCTCATTCCCCATTCCCCTGTGCTGCTGGTGGAGAGGGGGCAGAGAAATCAAGAGTGAAGCTAAATCCAGGAAGGAGGGGGGACTTTTAAGAAGGAGGGGAAGGTGTATTAAGATTTAGGATTTTTTTTCTCTCCATATCTTAATCTGGTTTCATTGGTTATGAATTAAATTAATTTTCCCCAAGTTCCTTCTGCTTTGCCCATGGTGGTAGTTGGTTAACAAATCTCAACTCACAAACCTTTCATTATATTCCTTCCACCCTGTCCAGCTTAGGGGAGCAACAGAGTGTCTTGGTAGGCACCTGGCATGCAGACAGGGTCACCCACCACAGCTGCACATGCAACACAAACTCTCCTATTAACTATAGGAAAGACGGGGGAATCAGAAGAATTTCACATCCCCAATTACAGCAACCGCTGAACAACAATAGTAATTCTGCAGTACAACTGGAAAAGCTGGACTTCCTAGTCTCTGGTAGCAGAAGCATGTTTTAATCCTGTTCTGTAGTATTTTAGGTCATTGATGTCCCTTTGTCTTTAAGAAACTTTTCTTTGACTTATTTGCATCTTCCTCATTCTCCTCTTTTTCCCCTGAGAATTTAGGCTGAGTTATTGAAGGATCACAAGTAACCAGTATAATTTCAGCTCAAGAAGATTTCAGCTCCTTCTTTCCTGTCTGGGCATTCACTCCAGGGTTCCAGTTGACTTTGTTATCACCAATCAATCGTATGTTAATAAACAAGAACTGGTACCGTTTTAACAAGAGGCATTTTGCCTTATTGTCACAGAAAGCACTTTTCCTTAGACTTAAACGAAAAAGTCTATTACAATGACGCTTTCCTCTTTGAGATTAAAATGGACACTGTTGTAACCAGCATTCTGAAATTCATCATGCTAGTATCCTAGTAAATACTATTTCTCATCTGTGTTTTGTGTATGTCTTCCTTTCTTTCAAGTCATCTGACTAGGTATCATCTCTCCGTTTGAGTGTTGGTGGGCAGCCAGGACTTCTCATTAGTGACATCATGTAGTAGAAAACTCACAAATTGTCCTTACAGTATTGTGATCCAAACTAAGCAACTAATTTGTGCTCTCCAAAATCATTAGCATCTGAGTCTGGCTGAGAAGGAACTGATTTTCTTCATAGGAATTTTTATGCTGCTGGGTTTTGGCTTTGTGACTAAAACTGTGTTGATCACACACCGCTATTTTGTCTGTTGCTGTACAATGCTTGGACAGCATTGAGCTGTTCTCTTTTTTCCACTCTGCCACCTCCAGAGAGTAGGCTGGGGAAGAGCTAGAAGTCAGAAAGGGAAACAGTCAGGAGACTTGACCCAAGCTGACCAAAGGCATATCATGGTCAACAGTAAAAGCTGGGGGAAAGGATCAGGAACTGGGCATATTTGCATTTGTGGCATTTGTTTACCTAGTAACCACTATGGGACACTGAGGCCCTGCTTTCAAGGAAGAGGCTAAACATGTGCCTGCCAACACGAAGGAAATTTTTTTATTTGCTTTTTTTGTATGCTCAGCTTGGCTTCCCCTGCTAAATTAACTTTCTCTCAAACCACTGGTCTTGCTTTTGCTCTTTCTGTTCTCTTCCCTGTGCTTCCAGGATGGGAAGGAGTGAGCAAAGAGGTTGTGTGGTGCTTAGCTACCAAACAACCCACCTGAAGAGTGAACACCTTCCAGATGACTGTAGGAAGGCCCATATTACCTGCTGAACTGTGTCTGCTACTTTTTTTGCCAGGGAGAATGGCAGTAATTCATAGAAACATGTTAACTTTTGTCAAAGAGGTTTCATGATATTTCTTTGTCACTGACCTATCTCACAGTCACAGCTGACAGAATTCAGACATGACAACCAACAGAAAGAAGATATTGGTTGCTTTACCGCTAACGATGCACAGCAGTTCTCAGTGCAAACACATGACTTTACCACCCAGCAACAGTAGGTAATTTTCAAATTGTAATGGTTAAGTTACTGTGAAAAACAAAATTTTCTTAGCTTCATCCTTTTAATCTCAGAATTTCCATACTTACCATTAGGCAACTGGGAGTTTGTTAACCAAGTCTAAACGTTAATATTTAACCTATCTCAGAAAGAGGATTTGACTGGATGTCATGAAGAATAATGAGAAAAATATGGAGGGATATCACTGATCATGAAATTGATGTGTTGGATGATGAAGTCAGTTTTATGACTATCAGAAAGGTTTAGATCATCCTGAAGGCTCAGATACCAGGGAAAGAATGCTGAGGTGATGGAACAGGCTTCCCACAGAGGTGTTGGATGCCTCAACCCTGAAGGTGTTCAAGGTCAGGTTGGATGGGCACCTGGGCAACTTTATCTCAATCCAGGCCTGGAGATTGGTGGTCCTGCCTGTGGCAGGGGGGTTGGAACTTGATGGCAGCGGGATTGGAACACCCTGGTGTCCCTTCCAACCCAGATCATTCTGTGATTCTGTGATTCTGTGACAAGTGTAAGATTTTTTTCTTTTATGTGGATACACATACATTGTGTCTCAATATTTCACTAAGCTTTTCCAATGCATTCACCCTGACCTAAAGATTATGAATTGTGCACAGCTCCATAGTTATGTGTTTTAAAGATCAAATCCCGTTGTATCAAGGATTCATCTAAATAATAGCACAGGATTTACTCAGAGTAAATAGAGTAGGGACTTAAAAAGAGTAAATTTGAATTAGCAGTTAACAACAGTACACTTTTTTTTTCCTTAGCATATCACAAGCTCAAAAGCTCTCTATTTTCTTCACTGTTATGCAGAAAACTTATGCATCTGTAATTTGAGTAAACTGTCATCTAATTAAACAATTTAGATTGGATATGCTAATGTAAAGGATCATAAAAATCGAATAATTACAAAGGCACTTCAAGAGAATAATTACAAATGGAAAATGTTGGATCCAAATAAAAATCTTGTGTTCTTTAATTACTGAAAACCCATCTAAACAAAGGATTGAGAATATCTTATTTAAGCACTGTGTGCAATGAATGTCTCTCAGACCCTTGAAAAATATTAACTTGATAGTTAATTTGTTAGGTATCACCTAACATTTTTCAAAGCCTATGAGGTTTATGGGAAAAAATAAAAATTAAAAAAATGAAGGGGGGTGGGGGGTGGGGGGAACCCAACACACAAAGAAAGATCCATCAATAAATCTATTGGAATAGTGTCAACAGTGTTTCTCATCTCAACAGTCATGCTCTACTCATGATTTGGTCAGCATCACATTGCTGAAGTTGTCTGAGAGAGAGTTAAGCTTATCAAAGGTGTCTTAACACAGCACTATCAAAAAAATTCAAGTTGCTTAGGAGGAAGTAAACCAAAACCATTTACTTTAGCAAAGAATTGCACAATACATATGCAAAGTCATCTGAAAACATGTATAACAGTAGGTTCTTTTCCTCTAACATCCACCCTGATTTCTACATTTAGTGGGTTTGCCTCAAATATCTACCTTCTCATGCAGTTAATTTTTTGCAAAGCTAGTACATGCAAGGACTGTTGGTCATCTTCCCTTATACTTCAATATCTAGAATTTGAGGGGGTCCACATATTAGCTGCATATTTTAAAATATTTTCATGATCCTACCTACCCTTTTAATTACATCAATACTAGTAACAGGTTTTAAGAATATTGTCATGCAGTCTTTGGTCAAAAGACTTCATGATTTGCAATGTTATATGGTTTAATAACACTACTAAAGAGGGCTATTTACAGGAGAAATTACCGTATCAGTATATGTTGCATCTCTATAGTAGTCTGATATCTCATTTGCATAAGCAGGCCCTGAAATTTTTATTTAAAATGCCAAAACGAGTGCCAGACACAGAAAGAAGAAGCGGTTCAACACTGATGTCAGAAAGAACTTCTTCATGGTGAGGGTGATGGAGCACTGGAACAGGCTGCCCAGGGGGGTTGTGGAGTCTCCTTCTCTGGAGATATTCAAGACTGTTCTGGACACCTACCTGTGCAACCTCCCCTAGGGAACCTGCATTGGCAGGGGGTTGGACTCCATGATCTCTGGAGGTTCCTTCCAACCCCTACAATTCTGTGATTCTGTGAGTTCATAACCAGACCATCTCCTGGATTTGTACTTTTGTTTGTTAACATGACTCAAATATTTAATAAATATTCTGGAAGCATTCAGCTGCTTCTCAGAAAGAAGTTGCTTCCTTTTTCCAAAGAGATCTGTGAGAAATATGGGGAAAAAATATTTGATTTCAAAAGAAAATATAGAAAACATTTTTACTTTTAAGTTTCATTTGTATCTATTCATTAGATAGAAATAATTAATTAGATGGAAAACAAGGCATAAAAACCTTTCCTTTTTGTTTTTTTAACACCTTTTGAATAATCTGAAGGCACAGCTGAGCTAGTGGTATACTTCTTAACAATTTTATTATGAAAGAAACACAGTGGTCTGAGAAAGAAAACTTGGAAATTGTGTGTTCATCACACCACCAGAACCCTCAGCCAAATACACAGAGGTTACAAAATACATAGGTTTTGGACAACAAGCTGGAAGAGTCTAGTCATGGATAAACTTAGAATGTAAAAGAAGTATCTGGAAAAGTTAGAAATTTTTATACTGGAGCCTGTTTTGTACCCTGGTGCAATTTTAGGTTATTAAGTATTAAGCGTTTACTGATAGACAGAAACTAAAATAACAGAACATTATCTGCAAATAGGAGAATTTTCAATAACTATGGAAGATCTATTACATTCCAAGGGAAAATATCTTGATTGAGAATAGTTTTGGTTTATAATGACCTTTAGTGTTTCATTACACCCTCATGTTATTCTAAGTGGGGAGGTGGTTGCAGATTCTTGGGTTTCTGAAAAAGCACTGCATAAAGTTAATAAGATTTGAGTAGCCATAAGGGAAACTATCACTGAAATAATGACTGAGTTGACTACTAAGTAGGTTATTCAACCTGCTGAACTTGGGTTGTATGGGATAAGCAGTTCGTCTTGCTGTCAAAATAATTCAGTATAGACACACTGCTCTAGAAACATGCGAGTGGGACAATGCAATGCACAAATGCAATAAATATCTACATTTCCTGGGCTTGGAACAGAAAGAGAAGCCTACATTGTTCTGTGTATTATGCATGTTAGAAATCAAGAGATGCAAACCTATGTAAGCTTCAGTATGTGTGCACATAGTTACAAACACACCACAGGGTGTGCACTCCTGAACAAGGGGCAGAAAATTGGGGAAAAAATAGAAATCTGCAAATCTAACTATAACCTAACTACAGAAAAAGAAGGAAACAATGAGAAATTGTTTTTACAGTTATTTATCAGTTATCGTAACTTGTAGGACCTCAGATAAAAGAGAATGAGAACTTACCACCTATGACTGAGAAGAAGATGTGTAACCTTCATCCTTAGGAAATAAGCAATCTCAGCTATCTTAAAATTGTCCAGTTCTATTTTACCTTATCTACCTCTGTTTGGCAGCTGTTAGATACAGCATTCCCCTNTACTGAAAATTGAGTCAATCTTTAAGGCAATTGTGATAGGATACGATGTGAGCTGGTGAACAAAGGCCCAGGAAGACTCAGATGTGCCTTCATTTGATGGCACCATACTGTTTTCACCTGCCCAATTATCCAGTACTCAAGGGGAAGGCATTGCAGCTCCTTAATTGGTAGAATTTATGGCAACTTTTTTTTCCCTTTGAGCAAAGTTGCCCTCCAAGACATTGACTGAAACAGGCTTTAGAAGCAGCAGTAGCACAACCCAAAACAACCATGTCTCATTCTAATTTTGCAAGCCATAGGTACAATATGTGTTCTTAACAGATTAGACAAATCTACATTCTAGGAATTTGAATAACTTACTAAAAATATTTTTTTCACTAGACAGTAATTTCAGCTGCTGACCTATTCTCTATTCCTGGCACATAGATGCTTTATGAATCTACTTTGCCCAAACTGCCATGGCTAGGCCTACAAAGCTCAGTTAACTCTTTGTGAACTAGGATTTTCTGTCACACGTTTCATGGGAAGCTTCTCAGACGCTGTCTCTAAAATATCAGAAATATGAATATCCTCTCTAGCAAACCTAGGAAATATTTAATGTTGACTTAGTAGCCAGAGAAAGGCTGATTAAATTGCAAGTTCTTTGACCTGATGTTCTCTAACAAAGTTCATCCTTATCATTGACACCTAGACAAACTATATCACTAAGGTGATGAAGTATGCATGAGACATGAGCCATCAGATTACAGCTGGACAAAAAAAACCAAGAGTCACACATGTAGAAGTTCATTTGACTGAAACAGACATGGTTTTTGGAACTTCATATACAAGTGGACCGTTTCATAGGCTTTTTTACCCAGTGAATCCTCTGCTGAAGCCATATAGGTTTTAACTGGAACTCCTAGATAGTGTAAGTATCTTAAGATGAAGATGCAAACACAGACACATAGTCCTCTGCTTCTATAAATCCAGCTGAGAAAAATTAATTTGAATCCAATACATTCATTCTAGCATAAACAGTATACTGCCTAGCAGCACCCTGTGCATTGGTTTCTGGACAGGGACTCCACATCTACATTTCAGCTACACTTCCCTTCTACATTCACAGCCTTACATAAAAGAGATAAAACATAAACTAAGAAGGATATTATTATGTCTTGAAAAATATTACTTTAATATCACAAAATATGACATTATGACCTTAAAACAGACCTAGTTGGAAGGAAAGTGATGTGGGATATTTGGCTAGTTTGCTTTTCAAGAAATGTGGCAAATTTAAGTGACTAACTTCTTTGCTGACTAACAGATTTAAAGATATTTTCAAAGGCCTATGGGAATTTTGAAATAATTAATTTACCTTCACAATGCTTGCTGCACAATGTTTGTTGCTATCACTTTGTTTAATCTGTACACTTTCAGTGGACAACTTATTATTCTGTGATTTCTGGATTTGCTGAATTCAACAAAACAGCAGAGATATTTAATAAGGCATAAATAAACTATGAGTTTAATGCATGCCAAAATCACAGGTATTTTGTAGTTGAACTTGTTATATAGAAACATAGAACATTAGAATATTTCAGGCTGGAAGGGACCTCAAAGATCATCAAGTTCCAACCCCTCTGCCATGCACAGGGATGCCTCTCACTAGACCAGGCTGCTCTAGGCCCCATCCAACCTGGCCTTGAACATCCCCAGGGAGGGGGAAGCCACCACTTCCCTGGGCAACCTGTGCCAGAGACTCACCGCCCATATAGCGACTAATTTCTTCCTAATATTCAATCAAATTCTTCCTCCTTGCAATTTAAAAGCATTCCCCCACATCCTATTATAATACTAACATCTGAAGTCAAATTAGCTCTTGTCCTACTAAGCATAATTATATGAGACCTAACTACAAGTCGTTGCACAAGAGAAAAGGATTTTTGCAGTTTTGCTTCTGAATTCATGAAGAATGTATTGAGCTGAGTAGCATGAGATGGCAGGGTACAGCTAAAGTACTTGGGGATAATGTGTCTACCAAAAGCCCAAACACACTTGAATGAGCTTCCAGATCAACAGCAGAGATGTCACAAATAAAAAGTCTTTAGTTTCTAACCAACCTGTGATCCATTAGATAATATATGTCTATAGGTCCTACGATCTTTGCCTGCAGACATACCCAGAAACTTGCCTTTGCTCGATTCCTGGGCCCACTGTCATTCACATACTCAGTGCTTTTTCTTCAGGTATACAGGAAATTTGTATAAAGATTGTCAAACTGAGACTTGAATTGTCAGGGAATACAGATTTTACATACTCTACAAAATAGTTATGATAGGTTTTCAGTACTTAAGTGAAGAATATACTATTTGTCCTCTGCTTGGGGAAATACCAACATGTCTTGGACTATTTTTGCAGACCATTTTTGTCAAAAGCAAATTTGAATCTAAAGTTGTTTTTCACTGATTTTCCAAGGTCCAGCTCTCCTCAAACCACATCCAAATTTTCTCTCTTATTGCTATCCCTTAATCATGTCATATCTTGTACTGAACCTCCCAGCATCTCAAACTAACCTTAGCTCTGACAAAAATAAGTAGTTTCTCTTCCTCTGGATCATTTACATCTTGCTGAGCCTGCTATAAAAATAATGAAACAGATTTTGAACTTTGGTGAGGCTGGCCTAAGAAATTCCTCCAGTTCTTCTCTTATTGACAACCAGGACAAATAAGCACCTTCCCTTGGTGGCGCTTTTTCTGCTGCTTCATTCAACTGTTTTGTTACTCAGGGTTTCCAGCTGCATTGGGAGCAGAGGTCTTGCAGCTTCTCTGAGGACAGTCCTGCAACCATTCAGTATCACACACAGGTCTTGACTTTGTACAGTTTGCCCCCAGAAACTGTCTTTTCAGCAAGAGTCCATTAACACTAATAACAAAGCACAAATCATGTAACCTGTGAAACCAGCCCTCAAAACTTTGTCATACTTTAAGCAAGGAATGCATAGGAAGGATTAAAGTAAACTTGCTAGCATGTGCTGAGCTAGATCTGAGAAGCCTCCAGCTATTGCGGGGTGGATCTGAGTGCTGATGGGGGAGGCTCCTGACTGAGCAGGCGGTATTATAGAGCCTGTATCTCTTGTTCCATTGCAGGGATCCACAGTCTGCTCCAACTCAGATCAGCTGTTGTTTTGCAATTTCTTTAGGCCACCTGCTGTCTGTACCAATTTCGTAGCTAGCAAAGCACTCAGACTAGAGGAGGGACACAAATACTATACTTTAGTTAGAGTAGGAAAGGATCAGAGACTAATACAGTTATTAAAGTTAGACTTTGTGTGCACTACTCTTTTTCTAGGCATTAAGTACAATAAATGCAGAGTTTACAAACCATCAAGTTTAATGCACTACAAACAATCAGTAAATATGATCCTCCTGGGAAGATTCCTTCAGTGTCCTTTCCTTCCAAATATTCTTTACACTTAGTAGCAAAATCGAGCATCTCTTACTGCATGCTATTCTTCTACTTTCTTACTAATGCGTGGATGGTTGATAATGACACTGGAGGAAATCTTGCTTCTTGCTCCCAGATTAGCACTGCAGGAGCACCTATCTGCAATGTAGATCCCTGCTGCTTTCAGTACATGATATCCTTGAATGTCAGAAGTCTTAGAATGGGATGCTGGGGGAGAAAAAAAAACACTTTGACAATTAGGTGTCACTTTTTTATCAATGGGCTCGACTGTTTTAAAAATCTTAACCATCTAATCAGGTTATGTGAATATAAATGAGCAAATTATAATCAAATGATTCTTGCATCACATATCCCATGCAGTGAGAGTGAAGACAGAAAAATATTGTAGCTCAGCTAATGGGTGTTAATTCATTAAAGTATGCTAACTCTTACACTTTTAGGCATTTGCCTGTGCCTAGAGCATCTAGAGGCTTAATTTTACTCCTAGCTCTTCTACAAACTCTGGCATTTAACTTCAGGCAGGTTACTTCATCTTCTTGGCTCTCTTTATCATTATCCCAGTCCCCAGGCCTTTACCAATCATATCTCTTTAGATTGCAAATATATCAGGGCAGAGGTGGGGTTAAGACTGTAGGCTGTTTTTTAAAGACAGCACAATGAGTGAAGATCTATTTGGAACTTTTATTACATAAACTATAATTCCTTCTTTTTTTTTCTTTTTCTTTTTCTTTTTCTTTTTCTTTTTCTTTTTCTTTTTCTTTTTCTTTTTCTTTTTCTTTTTCTTTTTTCTTTCTCTAAGACAAGGCACAGAAAGATTAAGAGAAAATGAATCTAAAGAAATCCAAGTAAAATCAACTCCTGACTTTCAGTTTTATGTGCTGTCCTTTCATTAATATGTCCTGAAGCCTTAGCTGTTTTTTCCAACTCTAGAGGGACTTGGATATGCTTGAGGGCAGACTTGTTCATAACTAAAGAAAAATTGTCCAGAGGGTTATTTATGATTGGCTTTTAAATCACTGTTGTCTAGAGTTTAATATTAAGTTCCATGCTAAAGCACAGAATTAAAAGTAATAAATCCATACAGATTTAGACTCTTCTCCTTTGTCCAAGACTGTTTTCTCCACTCAGGAAGCCAAGCCAGGAAGGGCACTGAGGTATTTATGCTTCCTGACAGCCAGAGAGATCACCACAGTATCACAGCAATGTGGCAAAGCTGGGAAAAGCGCTCACTTGCCGTTCTCTTCCATGAAGAAAAACAAAAATGGTATGTGCATTCACAGGCGACTCCAAGATTTTCTAACAGTTCTGTAGAATACAGAAGGGAACAGTGTGACTTTTGGGGTTTGTTTTGGGGTTTGGTTTTTTTTTTTTCCTTCTGTAACAGGGCACAGGATTAATTGCTGTATGAGCTGGATCAAGTCTGTTATAAACACAACCAATTCTGCCGCAGTTAGGAAATTCGGCAGCACTGGATCACTGTTAGTAAGCTGTCTCAATGGCTAACTATCTTTGCATAATACTGATTCTCCTAAATGAAAAATGGTAAATTTAAAAAGAAATAATGCCTATTTTCATGATTTACATGTTAAAGCAAGTCAGTTCTGAGAGTGTTCCAAAGTTCTTGGTGAAGCTCTGTCTAAAGGAAAACTTAAAATATTGGAGATGCCTCTTTATTGGAAAGCTAGTTAGTACAAGCCAATGAACAAGTTAAACTTATCTTCCATTTCTAGCAGACATACTCAAAGATCCCTTTTCAGTATGTGAAGACCAAAAAGAGTCCAGGATGGTTGAGCATGAGAGAATATTTGTCTGTTATGTTGCAAGACATGGCTCCTTCATGTCTGCACCAGGTGCAGGAGTGCAGGTGGTGGCAGAAAAGGCTTCATGGGTGACTTCTTTGAGAAGAGACCAAGGGTTACCCCATGCTGAGTATGGCCCATTCCAGCAAGCTCCAACAGACCTACTGCCAGGCACAGCTGAGGCCAGCAGCCAAGATGGTGGCCCCTCCAGGAAAGCAACTTAAGAAAGGGCAAAAATGCCAGTCAGAAAGAACAAAAAAGAATAAGGAAAAGAAGTGGAAACACCAAGGGCAAGAGGGGATGAAGGGTAGGAGGTTCTTTATGGTAGAGCAGAAACTTCTCCAAGACCCATGGACAGACCACACTAGACTGGATTTATCCTGATGGACCACAGTCTGAAAAGAGATTCCATGCTGGAACAAGGGAAAGGTGTGAGGAGGAAGGAGCAGCAGAGAAGAGCTGTTATGGGCCAATCACAATCTCTCATTCCCCATTCTTCTGTGCTACTCCATGTTGGGAGTAGAGGAAAGGATTTGAGCATGGTAAGACAGCAGGAAGGTTTTGGTTTAATGTTGTCTTTTTTTTTCACTATCT
Organism: Heliornis fulica; assembly: GCA_013399135.1. Taxonomy (NCBI): domain Eukaryota; kingdom Metazoa; phylum Chordata; class Aves; order Gruiformes; family Heliornithidae; genus Heliornis; species Heliornis fulica. Next base: position 10,792 of record VXBZ01004387.1, on the reverse strand, counting down.
TAATCTATTTTGGTTGGCAATAAATTAAATTCATCTTCCTTAACTCAAGCCTGCTTTGCCCATGACAGTAATTGGTCTTTATTAAAACCCATTAGATTTTTCATCCTATTTTTCCCCTTGTCATATAAAGGCATAGGGATTAGTGAGCAGGTGGGCGGGCATTTGGCTAGAGTTACTCCACTACAACATGCCATAGGAGTGGAGGAAAGCAGAGATTTGGGGAGACCTTTGACCTGGAAATATAATAAAATTACAAAGGTAGGAAATATCAAAGCAATAATTGCATGCACACCAGATTATGCATGGCATATTGACTCTGGCCAGCAGCTAAGCACCATGTAAAGGCTTGCTCATTCCCTTTCCACCTCCAGTGAATGGAAGAGAGACTAAGAAGAAAAAAAATATGTAAATTTATGTGTTGAAGTAAAGATAGCTTAATAAACTAAGAAGAAGAAAAAAACAAACCCTAAAACAAGTGAGGTAAAGGCAACTATTAGGTTTTGGGTTCTGGAGGTTTTTTTGGTTTTTTTTTGTTTTTGTTTTTTTTTTTTGCTAAGAATAACATTATATATATTGGGGTATCCCTTTAGCCATTTTAGGTATCCTGCCTGTGTCCCACTCAACTTCATAACAAGCTTCGCCCTCTCTGTGGTGGGAAGAGTGGGAAAAAGAGAAAGCATAGGTGTTGTGCAAGCACTCATAAGCAATAGACAAAGTAGCGGTATGTTATCAACAACCTTTTAGTAACAAATCCAAAACACAGCACTATTTGTGTCATTCCAAACAGACCCAGTACAGCTGTCTTCATATCACATATTCATCAACAGTGAAGAGACAGTGTTTAAGGAAGTAAGTTTGAACCTGGTTAGATTTGCATTTACCAGGGTAATCACCAGTGAGGTGATGATGAATTGGAAAAGGAATAGTTATTTATGCTGGGACAGGACAAGAGACAAAGCAGAAGGACTTTGATGCTGTGAAGCTGGGTTCCTACCTCATGTAGAAAAATAGGTTCCTTCATTTGAATTTGTCATGGATCTGGTGTCACAGAAGTATCATGAAACTGCCCTGAAACCTTTTCCACAGAGAGAGGGCAGAGAAAGAGGAGCTGCAGTAAAGCTTTTGGATCTCCATTACATCCCTGCTTTGAGAACAATATCATTTCACTGAAGACCACAATCTAATTTCTGTACCTCACCCTTTCCTAGGTTTCGACCTCCACATTCTTTCTTCCAAATGCTCCTGAAGACCACTACTATCTAGCTATGTGTGCAACGGGTCCCCTGGGAAAGTATAGTATTTAATACAAGGTTGTGTTGACAACTCGTCAGTAACAACATCAAATTACTTCTGTAAAATTGTTCTATATTCATTCTGATCTTCAGCATTTTTAAAGTGGTGTGATACTCATCATGAGTGTATATACACGTGAAATAATTTATAAAAGAATATATTTACACAAAAATTCATCCTTTTTTTCCTAGATTAATATTCATGCGAAGAAGGCAATAAAGTACTCTGCAAGATAATACATTGCTCTTTTTGTTGTTTTATTAAATTCCATGAAATCAGGTTGTTAGGTTGCAATTAGGTATGGATAGGATATATAGATATAAAATGCTACAGGTCATACAGCATCAAAACAGTAACAGTTTGTGGTAGTGGCTAGGTTTCACAGTATGCCATGAGCATATTCACACTGCAAGGTCTGTTATGGCTGAATAGAGAGGATGAGAGAAAAGCACGAGCTTGCCATCTGAAATATGCAGAGGAATGGAGGTATGTTGATCAAGAAGAGGCTATTAAGAAAAGAAAAAAATGGGAAAGCAATGGGAACAGGGAAAAAAGAGTTGGAGACTCATGTCAGGCACATGATCATAGGGTATATAATATTGTCAGAAACATATCCTTCTTCCTTAGTACAATTACTCTTTCAAATAAATGGTCTGGAAGAAAATGACCACTCAGAAACTCCTAGCTGGATTTTGTATATTATCAAATCTATCTGAGGAGAGTGTACAGTACCTATGGTTTTAGCACTTTCTATTTCTGCCTTAGAAAATATGTGGCTTGGGGAAGGAAATTGGGTTGGTGTGGATGCTTCCACCTCCTTCCACAAAGGTCTCCATTGCCAAACACAGATTTCTATGTTGGAAGGCAGTTTGATCAGGCTGTAAAACCTTATCTGAACCATGTTATGTTTATCCATGGTAGCAGGAGAATGGCATCCTAGCACAAGATTCTGCCCAGATCCTGGAAAAACAAAGGTTGGTGACATGAGATGTGGAGCTACAAGAACTGTAGCTCTCCTGGATTATGTCAGAATTTACTTCAGCTTCTCGTTTTTGACTGTGCTTTGCCACTGGCTTTTGGAACATGTTACATCTTACCCATTTCAACATATCTTTAAAGGCATTACCTAAGCAAAGGATGTCAGCACTGCTCCAGGCTGGTGCATGTAAAGTGGAAATGACTGGACATGTATGTACAATGTGGTGATTCTGGCTGCAAGTAACTCAAGCTTTGCTACAGACAAACATTTGAGCAAGGAGACAACATAGAGCAGCTGGCACAAAAACAATTGAGGCACATCATTGACAAATTGATCAGTTAGGCCTAGCAGGATGCAAAGCACTGTGGGATATGAATTGGAAGTTGGTGAATTTAATGTGAAGTAGAGATGTGTCCAAGTGAATGTTAGGCCCCATTAACTTAATATGCTGTTAAGTTCACACCCTTTGCACTAAAATATAGGAAACACATTATCTGGCCAGTTAATTCACGTAAAGAGCTGCAGCAAGTAGGAGCAGGTAATTTCCACAGTCTCATGTGGAATAACCAAGAAATTTATTTACATGTACCTTTTGCACAAAATTGATTAGTTCATTTTGAAATAGATGGAAAATAATATATATCACTAGGTTTTTTTTTTCTGACTACATTTTCAAGTCGTGTTAAATATAACAATTAGATTGCAAATTGGCATCAGCAGAAAAATTTAGTGAAACTGACTTTTTATGATGCTTTTCCCAGATTTTTCCCCCATCTTCTACTTTACAATCAGTTTCTAAGATAATTGTGCCTTCCCTCACTGAAAATGATGACTATACTTACGTATTGCCCTGTAGAAAGTGAAACTGCATGCCTCAGTGAATTCTATCATCATTTCACCCCCTAATGAGAGAGATTGTTTGCAGGCAGATGAAATTAAATTGTAAGCTCTATTGACTTCAACAACAGGTGTCATTTGTGCAAACCCAAAGGGAACCATTGAATTGTCAAAAAAGATTTAACTCTTCCTGACACAGTGGCATCAGATAACATCTTCTTGGTATGTACCTGCACCTCACATAGTTCCTGCACCTCACATAGTTCCAGCACCCACAATATATGACCTCATCCATAACATTACTCTCAAAATGGCTAGAAAGAGCTGAATTAACTGCAAATGAAACAGCTACACTTTCTGACTGCTGGGTTGTAGCAAGTCTGCACACAGTAAAATAAGGAACGAAGAGAAAAAATAACCTGGACAGAAAATGATCTAGAAATCAGCTGGAAAGCTGTAAGAATTTTAGTAACTTTAATTTTAGGATTTTTTTTAGGAAACCTCCATGGTTAAAATAAACCTCAAAAATGAACTTGCAAATTTTAGTAGGAAAACAAATGCTCCGCACTTCCCCCATACCCCCAGGCTGTGAAAGGTCAATTACTTGATCTGCATTTGCAATTAAATCGAGATGATCACTGATAAGGAATCCATGTAGAAGCTTCTCTGGTTTTGAACATGTGCAGCACACTTGCGATCTTGCAGATGAAATTAGTATAAACTCAATGGCGGTGAGGGGAGGGGGTGGTTCTTTGCAAATGAAACACATTAGCATTCTTATTTCCAAACAGTGAATACCCAAATCCCAATGTTGAACAAAATAGGAGCTGGTGCTCTTTGAGCTACTTCCTTAAATGCTATTTCTTTCCCTGACATAAGAATTCTGTTCTTGTCAGATACAGAGTCAGTCACTGTTATCTAGCAAAAGAATCCTCTCTGTTTCTGGATATAATTTGATATTTCGATGATGTGAAAAACATTTAAATACTTAAGCATTACATAACTTCAAAAGTCTCTATTGAGATGAAAAATATGCAAATGATAATGTCTAATATGGTTATGGTAAAATTCTTTAATTTTGACTTGAAAGCAAAGAGATTTCAAGACAGCATGATATATTTGATCCAATGAAATAATCAAACCAACTTTGTATGACTTTGGTGGCAATTTATATTCTCTGCCTGAAGCAGAAAGATATTCCTGCTGCAATAATGGATTTATGTAGTTTTCTCCCATATCTGTTTCTTTCAGTTTAAGTATTCAAAAATGTGAAGTCCTTTAGTGGGTAATAGCTCCAGGCATGTAACAGATAGGAGACTTCCAGGAGATGAAGGTTGGAACATCGCCTTGTTGAATATGGTTACAGGGCTACAAGTCAGCCCTCTTGCTCTGCTAAAAGGCCCTCACATTTGCTCCCTTATTATACCAGTGGAAAAAAAAAAAACCAAAACGGGGTGGGGGAGAAAGAAAGGCTTGGTGAACTAATGGGCAGCAACTGCAGCAGCAGCACAGAATGCAGGTTTAAATCGTCAGCCAGCAGGATCCCAGCATTAACAGTCACAGTCCCAGGTTAGCAGGAGCAGCAGCAGCGAAATCCGTGCAAGCGGCGCAGCAGTATTGGTGCTGAGCACCAGGGCCCTCACCTGTGCGCACGTTTGCAAGCACTGCCTGCCGCCTTCTGGGCACCCTGACCACCACCTAAAGACAGGGACCAGCAAGCAAGTCAGGCAAGCACCTGGTGAGATAATGCCTGTTTTACTCTGGTAAGAAGTAAAATGTGCTGATAACATCTTTGACATTTAATGATGCTGCTTTCATTTTGAACACATCATTGAACAGATATTGAATCCATTCATTTTGGGTAATAGACTTGGAGCTGCGGAGGTTTTATTTTAATAAATAAATAAATGCAAACCCCAGAGTCTCTGTGTGGGATGGAGGGTGGGAACAGTCATAACCCCCTGTATTATATGTGTTAGCTTTGCTTTTCTGTGTGCATATGTCTCTTTGAAGAACTAATTTCATTTTCCTATTCTTGTCTGCAGTTTTTCCAATTTTGAGATCAAGCTGCATATTATTCTTCGTCAGACTGGCTATTCCAAAATAAATGCTAAATCTTACATACATTACCCGTGTTTCCAATTTGGCTAGAGAAGGTTTGGTTTAGATATTATTTTAGACAAAATTGTAGCATTTTTTCTTATCACACAAATTACATTTTGTAATTGTATTTCTCCAGCTTGTAACAAAAATGGACGATTGGAATTAAATCACATTATTTGTAAAAAACTGAATGGAAATTTTCAAGTTTTGCTATAGCTTTTTTAAAACTGCAGAGCACTGCTGTGGCCACTGTCACATTTATTTCCCCAAATTAAATTCTTTGTACTTTTATACAAAATAACTCAATAAAAAGTATTTGGGCAAAGGTGGTTATGCGTATTCAAAGCTGAATATCACTGTGAGGCTAAACAAGTCAAACCAAAGTCCAAGTCTGGATTTTCCTCTTATGTTATGTTGCTATTTTTGGCCAGTGCATCTCCACTTACTTATGTGAAGTGGCACCACATTTATATGACAATAACTGACATGAAAATCTGCTTTTATGCAAAGATTTAGACATGTTTGCAAAAAAAAAGAAGTTTGAGCTGTTACTGAAAATTACCATTTCAACATAAAAATAATTACAGATGCCAAACTCATTATACGTTTAATCAACTTGCAAAGATGTACAATTTACTTTAAACCTGAGTACCTCTTCATACATAAATGGCACAAAAAATTAAAAAAGGATCAATCCCATATGCCTTTGAAGCATGTCTAAGGAGTTACTGAGTCCAGGTCATGTAAACTGTGCACCCGTGTTACCAAATGGAAACATATTGTACTAGTTACACGCATCATGCTACACTCTGCTTACAATTTTTGCCAGTTCCAAATATCCATCAGTCTTATCCTGCCAATTGACTTTGGAGTCCAAAATTAGATTGGTGTTTTGTAGTTTGTTTCATTGCATTGGAGAGCTTGGAGGTAGCAGGGAAATACAAATGAGACATTGCAATGGACAGTACACGACCATATCTGCTCAACTATCTTCAGAAATATGCAAACTGCCTAAGGAGTTGATATTTTAGATTATTATTTTTTTTAATTGGACATAGCAGGAACTCCATGTGTCCTCCTATAGAAATATGGCTCTGAATGAAAGAAAAAAAAAAAAAAAAATTTTTCCCACTCCTTCTGTGGCTGTGACCACTTGCAATATGTTCTGTTATCTGTGAAGCTACTGGTTTCCTTCATTTCTCCTGTCAACATCCAACTTCTTTCCTGTCTTATTACATTTCCTTTTGCTGAACTCTCTGCCCCTGTGGAGAAAACAACATGGTCTCTCTTAAAAAAGCCATAATGGAATCACAAGAAGGGCATTGCCTTACTGGGCTTTTGCCAAATTCTGCCTCTGTCTTTCCTTATTTTGAGTTAGTAAAAAGATGAGAAACAACATGATGGACAGGGGTTTTTTCCTTGGTCATAGGGTAAAATTGTTTTCAGCAGGAAGGTAATAAGCTGCTAACAAAGATGTTTGAAGCAAAGCACGTTCATAAGGTGTATAAAAGGAGTCAGTAAGCTGTCAACAAAGATGTTTGAAGCAAAGCACACTCATAAGGTGAATAAAGGAGTCTATTGAGTGATACAGATGAAAAGGCGTGATAGAAGTCAGCCACATAAGGACACCATGTTGGCTATTCTGTGTTTCATAAGTTGGTTATGACTCCATTTATCTTTGCATTTTAAGAGGAAGGGATGCATTGCTGTGATTTGCTATTGCAAGCAAACAAAGATGGTACTCTGCAGGCAGCATTCTGCTTCTATATTCAAGTTTTAACAATCTGAGCTGTGGGCAGTAAGGAATAATGTCCTACACCCTTTTAAGACTGAGGAGTTGGAGAGTATTCCTGATTTGTTGCACATCCAGACATCCAGCCTGCTCCCTGCTGCTAATTCTAGCAGTGGATCACATAGTGTGTATTTCTATAGCCTTTTCCTCTTCAGAAACTTCAGTACACAACAATGCACAAAATACCCTAACTTAAAGTCATTAGCTACGCACCAATGTGGATGTTTATATATGCAAATCTCTCTCATTAAGTCCTACAAGAACTTTCCTGGCAATTTAAGAATTACCTACCCACATACTTGAAGAAGCTCCAGGGCTACACAGCAGCTACTGATTGCACTTTTGGATTTAGTAAACCAAAGCGGAAGGTAGCTGCTTAACACCCTTTATGATCTTCGTTGCTTATGATCTCCCCATTTTTCAGTTTCATAATCTACACGATGGAAAATGGATTCCTACATCAGTTTCCTGAGAGAACAGATAGGCTAGAGATTAAAAGCTGTTCAGGTAATCCATCAGCACATGAATATCATTAAGGTGTCAGAAAAAATGATACATTTATTTTTGATCAGGCCCTTTCCATTCTCCAATCAAACAGGCCCTAATGTTCACATGACTGATGAAGCATCTGGTAATGAACAGTAAAAGTGAAGTTCCTGTTTATTTCTCTGTAGTAGAAGGCAGTTTTCTGTCTCCTGTCACTTGGTATCAATGACCAGGATTCTATCCCAGCTGAAACAAAACTGGATCCAGAAGATGTACAAACATTGGTATCTTCAAACCTATTAGCAGCTGTGAAAGCCCAATGAAGCTTTTGACAGCTGCTGCAGCTAATTTTCCCCAGCTCAGTAGAAAGGATGCAAGTAAAGAAGCAACTCAGATTAAATGCTGGGTATGGCGGGAGACAAGTGGTGAGACAAGATGTCCTTCTAAAGGAAACCATCATCCTTCAAGCAGTTCCCACATACAGTATAGATAGAACCTGAATTCTAGTCAGTTTTTGCTTGTGCACTGACTAGTATGTGAACTCAGGTCCTTATAAAACAGTTATCAGCAGCCATTTTGGGGCAGGGCAGTAGCTCTGCCTTTTGCAGAGCATACGGCATAAAACAAGTAATAAAACACTCCCGAGTTCTTTGTATGAGACTAAGTAGTAGAAAATTCTCCTTCTCTGAAAGGTAAAAAACCCCACATTCAAGGGGAAAGGGGAAGAGATACTTGATCATTTAAAAAAAAAATAGATAAATTACAATAACCTAAAATTACCAATCTTGAGAGTCTTTGATTCCTTTGGTTTCCCTTTGTTTTACCAAAGACAGAATCAGGCCTTTTGCTAAAGTTTGATATTCCTAGATTTGGTACTTCACATTATAAAATAAAAAATCTTGATAACATAACTAAAATAAGGGATACATTATGGTAACATGATTAAAATTGTAAATGTAACATGAACTATTCAAATTGCGGAAGTAAATTTTGTTAATCTATTTCACAAATTCTTACCCTGAAAATGTGATATTATACAAATCTCTTCTCAGAGAGTGGAATGCTCTTAAACCAACGGATCTTCTGAATACAGGTCATTGTTCACCACTGTTTTGAACTAATAGACATTAGCAAAAATATCCGGAATTTTCTACAGTTCACATTAATTTCCTTCTTATAAACTGTAAGTCAAAAGCAGTTTGCTTCAGTTCCATATTAAGAGTAAATAACAGTTAACAGAAAAATACATGCATAAAATTTCCACTTTAATAGGATCCGATTAAATATGCTTCTGAAATAAAATATTCACATTTTTCTACAAAACATGTTTTGGGGCAAAACTAAGCAAAGCCAAGATTGAAGGCTTGATACTTTTTGACTGATATGACTGTGCAGAACATATTACACATCATATGTGATCAGAGGGTGTTTATAACCTGCTGCAAATATTTCTTGATTTGATATGTGATGGATAATTCAAAAATATTCTTTAGACAGACTAAACCAGATATGAACTCTGGTTTAGTGTGCTTTTTAATGTACATAGCATACAAAAAGATGCCTTCGGTTGCATGTTTGCTTTGTCAAGGGATAATAACTCTTCTGGTTAAAGGAATCTATGGGCTAGAAACAGTATATTCTGGTCTCTGTTACACAGGCACAAAGCAGCCATTTAGAAGGTGGTCAAAGCTGTCTCTGTAGAAACAAGTACATACAGAAGTGGACTGTTGTTTTAAGACGCTCTAGTGGGAAACAGATTTTTAACTGATTATCCCTTTTAGTTAAAGCCACATAAATAGGCAGATTGATTGTGCATTGAAATTGTGAATTTTGTGATTGGTTGTGAATTGTAACTGTGAATTCAAAGTCAGCATTTAAATTAGTATCCCCCAGTTCTGAAACCTCTTTACCAGCCAGCATATGAAAGCACGCAGAGAACTAATCCAATTCTCCTGAAAGTATCATGTTTTTACTGTTCTACTATGAAAAACTGCAGGTTTTCTAGGAAAACTGTCATTTTTATGTGGAGGAGAGATCCAAAGCAGTGTGTTAATGTCATAAACCAAAAAGGTCTTCAGTCCATCTACAGGGTGGCTGTGTGCATCTCCTTTCTGATACATTTCTCTAAATATTTTTTCAGCTTTAAGAAACTTTCTTCATTGTGTCAAGCAGAGATCACAAATATGACAATGCCTACGGCCCAAAAGCAATGCCCAAGTTCTCAAGCTCTAACATCATTATGGCATTCTGGGAATGGTAAAAACATTCCATACAGCAAAGTGCAATCATACCTTCTGCCCAGCCTGCCGCGATAAGAGCTGATAATGGACTTTGGTTATTTATAGACCAATTGCCGAGTCAAATTCTCCTAAGACATGCTTGAGTATTCAAAAAGATACCCTACCTTTGGATTTTTACTTAACAAAAGGTACATCAGACGCTGTCAAAGATCATAATAGAGAACTGTTCTGCTGTAACTTAATGTCATTGCTCATGTTATTACTCTCCTTTTAGATGCCACCAATATAATTATTCCTTTATTTCTTACTGATGTATTTTTCAAGCAGGTGCCAATACCTGTCTGAAAAGCAAAGGCAAGATCAACATACAAAGACTGAGTTCACATTAAAAGACTCAATTAATTTAAAGATAATTTGTCCACACACACATCTACCAAGGTAATCAACCAAACACAGAAGCCTTAGATAACCTGAAACCCTAGATCTAAAATGGATTACTATTGAATTCTGACTGTCCCTGGGATTTCTCTTTTCTTCCAAATCTCCTTTAGTAAACAAAGCTGTCTAAAAAATACTAATTCAAGTCTAATAGGGCCAGATTTCCCTTAGCACCAGTTGCAAAATACTGTTCAAAATCAGTTGGTTTTATGTTGTATACAGATGAAATATTATACAAATGGTTTACTGCAGTGTCATGGTCTCTAGCTCTTGTTCTTGTGGGAGACTTCAGCTTAACAGATATCTGCTGGAAATACAACACGGCAGAGAGAAAGTAGTCCAGGAGGTTCCTGGAGTGCGTGGAGGATAACTTCCTGATGCAGCTGGTAAGTGAGTCAACAAGGAGAAGTGCTCTGCTGGACTTGCTCTTCACCAACAGGGAAGGCCTAGTGGGCAATGTGGAGGTCAGAGACTGTCTTGGGCACAGTGACCATGAAATTATAGAGTTTACAATTCTTGGTGAGGTAAAGAGGCAGGGGGGCAGCAGAATTGCCACCCTAAATTTCAGAAGAGGAGATTTTGGTTTGTTTAAGAGTTTTACTAGAGTCCCTTGGGTGGCAGCCC
>VXBZ01004386.1:171847-202824 GCA_013399135.1 Heliornis fulica | reverse complement strand
CTGGTGAGACCTCATCTGGAATATTGTGTCCAGTTCTGGGCCCCTCAGTTCAGGAAGGACATACAACTCCTTGACAGAGTCGAGCACAGGGCCACCAAGACGATTAAGGGAGTGGAACACCTTCCTTATGAGGACAGGCTGAGGGAGCTGCATCTCATTAACGTTTATAAATATGTTAAGGGTTAATGTCAGGAAGACGGAGCCAGGCTCTTCTCAGTGATGGCAAGTGATAGGACAAGGGGCAATGGGTCCCAGCTGGAACATAGGAAGTTCCATGTGAACGTAAGGAAAAACTTTTTCACTGTGAGGGTGACAGATCACTGGAACAGGCTGCCCAGAGAGATTGTGGAGTCTCCTTCTCTGGAGACATTCAAGACCAGTCTGGACACGTTCCTATGTGATCTAATCTAGGTGATCCTGCTCGGGCAGAACAGTTGGACTAGATGATCTTTTGAGGTCCATTCCAGCTCCTAACATTCTGTGATTCTGTATCTTCTTTTGGGGGCTTTTTCCTCCATTTTTGCTTTGAAGTTAAATGTTGCATCTTTGGTGAAATAGCACGTTATTAGAATTATAACCTACAGATTAGTGGGGTTAAGATTAGGACTTTGCTGACACTCTAAGAAACTGAGAGTTCAGAATCAGTGACACTTTGTTTTTTAAAAAAAACCAAACCAAACCAAACCAAAACAAAAAAAAACGAAAAACCAACCAGGAGGATCTGTTTTAAAAAGCAGTAGCATTTGGGAGAGACAAACTGGGCAAGCACTTGAGTAACTCCAAATTTCAAGGTAAATACAAGGGAAATGGAAATCCTGAAACTAATCATTAACCTCTGATCAAAATGATTATTTGTAACTTTAATTGGGGGTGACTGGATTCAAAAAGCAAACGGCATCTACTTTATCTCATGTGTGCAGAATAGGGAGGGACGACAGATAAAATGTGTAGTAATGAAAGCAAATCACCTTTGTAGAAAGCTTCTTGAAATTACTGACGGCATCGTAGTTGGGATGAGCTGACCCTTTTTTCTATCTGGAAAGCTTTTAATGAAAGAGCAGAAGGACCTGGTGATCTTTTTTACAGCAAAGGTTAATAACATAAAATACTGATGAGCATTTTATGTCAGAAGCAAATCCTGCAGCTCTCATTACCTGGGCCTGCTGATTGTGAATTCAAGACCAACAAGAGAAGTGGGAAGTAGATTTGACAAATTTAAAGGGTTATAGTGGACAATGTTCACATTTCTGATTCCATTCCCAGTGTGCTTTTCTTGTTAATAGAAATGTAACAGATGACGGAGGTCATCCAGGCTGCCTTTTAGCCCAGGCAAGTTTGTTCACTTACCCCATGCTGACAGCTGAGAGACATACATCTAACTGCGAAGAACTTTGAGGCAAGGGCAAGATTTGGGTCTCAATTAATTGATTAATTGATTGCTGCCCTCTCTCCTTGGTGCAGTATCCTACATCCCACCCTACAATAAGGGATCCCAAGGCATTAGCACTGACAACTCATTGCTAGCAAGACTACTTAGCAAGCTGAGCAGTCTTGGTACAGCCATACTTTTTAAAATTAAAAAGTCACAGTTTTGATTTTAGTTGTTTATGGCAATAATATAAATTTAACAAGGAGACCTACATACCTTCTTGTCTTACCTGTTCTTGAGGTCCTTATATACTTTTTATTTCACCAAAGTCTCAGTTCTCACAGTTTCCTAAGTACAGTGATGGCTGGGAGTACTTTTGTGTCTTTCCACTTCTATTTTAGGTAATACCTTAACTCAAGTGGGTATCAGTCATATATACATTTTATATATATATATAATAATAATAATAGCAGTCTTTTACATCTAGGCTGTTAGGAAATCACTCTTCTTAACTGTGAAGTTATATACAGTTTCTCTGAAGTTGATGCTGATATTTCTGTAGAACTGTTCAACATGCAGGTGTGAATTTTGCAGGTTTACTCTCAAATTGATTTCTCATCTAGCCCAAAGAAAATTATGTTCTTACAGGACTTGAAAGGACTCCAGAGGAGAATTTCAGCTAGTCATTACATCCTCTGGTCTCTAAAATACCCAAGCCAAAGGACAACTAGATTAACTTGGCCAACTGAACCCTGCAAGCTGACAGTACTACTTGTAGAGCTGGCAGTGATGTTTCTGTGTTAAACACACTCCCAAGCCACAGGACCTTATATAAAACCAAGGCCAGGTTGGATGAGGCTTTGGGCAACCTGGTCTAGTGGAGGGCATGGAACTAGGGGATCTTTGAGGTCCTTTCCAACCCAAACCTTTCTATGATACCTCAAGAACTGTCCTCTAAGAGTTTGATCTTGGAAGCACAACAAACAACACCAAACCAAACCACAAACCATGAAGATGGGCTTCAATCTGCCTTGCATGGTTGGCGCCACTCAAGTTTCAGACAGCAACCCAGTCTGCCCGAGTTCTGCTGTTGCTTAGTCTCACCTGTGTTATAGGATGAATCTACCTACTTCTCTGCTCAAAGGTGGAGAAGGTGAACGAACTGGGTAGAGACCTTTGGTACTTTCAGAGTGAAAAATGTTAAATAAGTGCTGGGGTCTGGGCTTGGATTTACTTTAATTTTGGTAAGATTTTTCTTGTACAACAAAATATAAATAATCCTCTTCTGTTTCCTTATGTACACTTACTGTACAAAGCGGTCTGGACGGGAGGAATGGAGTTTGTCTTGAAAAAAATACCAACACTCTGTGCCTTTTCCTACTCCAATACCAGTTGCTGAATATTTTGCTGTTGTCCTTTGTAAGTATGAGAAGATGTGATCTCTGAACATGTGTAATTCTCTAAATACTTGCAATCTCATGTATAGCTGAACAGTGTTAGGGCTTATGAGGAATGTTTCCTTATGGTACCTCTTTCACCATGGTAGTCTTGTAAAGAGCATTTTGCCTTGCAGGTCGCACACTAAATCAGTTGTTTGGCTCTCACACGGAGTTGCTGAATTGACATGATGTGATCCAGAGATGCAAAAGGATTTCTTTCATTAATAGTGCTGGGACGCTCGGGAGAACACAAGATGTGTTTCCTAGACAACAGTTGATGTTACTGTGTAAGTGGAAGAAAGTACAAAAGCTGAAAGGGGAGGTTTTGAAGGGTAAGGATCAGTTTAGGAAAAAAATCTGAATAGCAAAATTGCAGTTCTTTTACAAAATGGAAAGTACATGAACCATAGGGATCTCCTATACAGTCTGTGAAACAGCTACGATGGCCTCAGAAATAAAGCTCCACAAAGAAACAACAAAGAAATGCAGTTTAAAAACACCAGTATATCACCTCCTCAAGTTTCTATGTGCTGCAAGCTTAAAGTGACAATCCTTTTCTGACTTTTCCCCCAAAATAAAACAATCAAGAGTGATAATCCTGATGGAATAAACACAGATGGCAGCTTGCATGTGATCTCATTCAGCTGAAGTTTTGCTTCAAATTCTGTGCAGGATAAATAAACATCAGCTGAAGTGCCATCTCTCCTCTCTTCTGGATGCTCACTGTAGGAAGACTGACGCAGACTTTTGGTTAATATTTAAGTGGTGTTCCTGACAGCTGAATACTGTGCATCAGCTGGGAAACCAGCTTGTATCTAGCCTCATGGTTCATTTTTGAAAAACAGGTTAGAAACTTGAATGCATCGCTTGTCTGCTTCAGTAGCTGGAAAAGTATGACTTAGATTTTCCTAATCTGATAATTTTTAAATTATTAAAAATAAGATTATTGTTCTTTCTGTGACTATTTGGACTAGCCATTGCTCTAGGGAACTATTTTAGGATCCTAAATATATATATATAAACTTGCACGTTGTTGTTTCACAGATGCTTAAGCTGATCTGTGGGGTTGCTGCCATCAGAAAGGCCTGGTCTTTTTCTCCCCCTTCATCCCTTATCCTCCCTTTCCTTCTGGCTAATGTTCAGTAATTATTTATTTATTTTTTATGAGCTGATTCACTAAACTGACCAAAAAAAAAGAAAAAAAAAAAGAGAAAAATGGCTTCTCTTGTGTTGTTTTGACTTGTTAGCTTTCAGATGGGTTAGTGATTTGAATCTCTTTTGGACGGTCCTTGCAACTGCCCAGGCTGACACAAAACTAAGAGATGCAGTGGGTGATGGAGGAGGAGCTGGCTGCCTCTTTCACTGGCAGGATGCTGTTGTGTTGCCCAATAAAGAGAGAGGTTGATGTTTGCTGAGAAACAGGGGTTCTCACCCGTGTTCAAAATTCTGTAGCACCTAGAAACACAGAATATCCTGGGTTGGAATGGAACCATAAGCATCATCAAGTCCATCTCCAACCTCTTTCTATAGTTTTGGCTGAGGACCCTTGTGTACTGCCACTCATTGGAGGATTTCATAAGCTTTTACAATTAATTATTCTGAATTAGTTAATATGACAGGAAAAAGGAAAGGCTACACCACCTTCAGGGTAGACAAGGAGGAAGGGAACTACAGGCCAGTCAGTCCTTCTGAAGATAATGGAGTAGTTCCTCATTAAAACTGTTTACTGGCACATAGAGAACAAAAATTTGAACAGCCAGCATAGATCTACCAAGAGCAAATCATACTTGATCATCTTTATTGACTTTTAAGATGCTAGGACAGATTTTGTGGACAAAGGGAGAGATGGGTGATGTTCATTTGGACTTCAGAAAGGCTTTTTGTACAGTCTCATGTATTATTTATTACACATATAAATATACATGTGTAATAGATGTAAGTGGATAGCAGTTTGTGTCAAAGGGAGATTTTGGCGTCAAGCTGTACATATTGTGGCATTACAAACCATCCAATGTAATATAAATATATTGTAGGTAATGTATTTGCAATGTAAAGCAATATATACATTTACAATATAAAGCAGCTAATGAGTTCTTGCCATTAATCATCAAAACTGGTTAGCAAAAACATTTTTCGTTAGCAATATGCTGGTTTCAGTGGCTGAACGGAAATCACCTGTCTCCAGCCCTTTATTTCACAAAGGAAAAGTAAGTTCAAAATATTTCTTTTAAACTGATATTAATTTAAAAGTAGCCCTCACCTCTCCAAATCAAATATGCAGGCTTTAAGGATGGTAATAGCTTCTGTTTGATATAAATCAGCCTCTTGCTTGAAAAATACATCTGCTTCAGTAAGCTTTATGATAGATACCAAGACTCACTAAAATACCTCAGAGACTGCAAGGTATGAAATTGTTCCAAGCAAAAATATCCTGTGTTATTTTGGTACCTGATTTTTGCTATTTAAATATCTCATTTTTGGGGAAATTATGTTAATCTTTTCCTTATCAATATAGCTCTTCTATTATATAAGAGATTTCACAACCTCTGTGGGCAACTCTGCAGCTACATAAATATCCTCTGAGGCAGTTTTTCTGTTGTAGAGTTGGAATATAGAATATCTCCTTAGCACCAGTGAGCAGGTCACTCCCCTCAGTGATGAAATTCTCAAAATAGAGGTAATTTGAAGATAGTTGCACTTATTTTGAAGGCAGCAATGGCAAAAAAAATGAACTCTCCAAGCAAAGAGTTCTTGCCTTATATCAAAAACATAAACTCGGCCACCTTGTATGCATACCGTGGCATGTATTTTTCTCATAATACAGCTCAGCAATAATATAGAGCTTTTCATCATCATCATTAGCTAATATAGATGTTAATTAATTAATCATGCTACATATCCTTCTTTTAAATTGCTTGTCTACTAAAATTTATCCTTTATTCCCTAGAGGTATTTTGTATATCAGCGAGGTCTTCTGTTAATCTGCTCTTTTCTACAACATGTTTAACCTTCTTTTGCTTATCATTTAGGGCCATTAAGTCTTATTATCTCAGTTATACTCTCTTGAACCTTCTTTGTTGTCCATTTGTTTTTTGTTTTTTTTTCTTCTAACCAGATCTGTATTGTTGCCCCAGATTCAATTCTGATTAAGTGTAAAAAATCAGGAAAAAAACCCAAATAAAAAAAACCCCAGTGTTAACTCTACCAGAAGCCTGGTTATAGAGTCATTCTCATGAAGTCAAACCTGGCTTTTATGGTCATCCATTCCAAAATACAGTGATATCTGCAATTGATTCTACTTTTATTTTTTTTGTTAATGCAATTTGTCATTGCATGCTGATTAGGTATTTGCTAGTAAATTGTGCCTGTGTATCAGAGAGAAAATAAGAAATTTGGAAAGAATGCATGAAAGATTCAAAAAATTATTTGGAGTTTCAAAATCATGGTAAATAATGAGAAAATAAAGAAATTCAACTCACTCTAAGATAAGGCAAATTAGAATAAATTTGTAGGACCTCCAGGGAGGGGATTGCAGAACGCTCTGAAATCAAAGAAAGGTGCAACAAAAACCCAAATCTGAAATCTAAAGGCAGAATAATTCAGAATACATCTAAGGCTCACTGTGAGGGAATCACAGTGAATTTGTTGATGTTTTTAAGCTGAGACTAAGTATTTTTCACAGATATAAGTCCGTTCAGCCAGGAATTACTGGGTGAGATGCTCTATCATTGCATTCTATATGAAGTCAGAATAATTAATCTCTTTCAGACTCTAAACCCCATATGCTCAAAATTTAATTTGTTTTTCCCCTTCTAAGTGTTTGGAGAAGAGGGTATGGCTTATTCCTAGTTAAACACAAAACATCCCCTCCCTTGAGATTCTTGCCCACACACATTCCCAAGTGTTTTCTTGGGAATAGTGCACAATGTGCCTTGTCATTCAAAACCCTTTACTCACTTTGTGTCCTGTAACATAAAATATCTTTTAATTTATTCCTGCTCTTTGCTGTTTCTCTCCCACCATAACATTGCATTCACTGGAGTCTGATGGCTGTGGTTGCTCCCCTAGTCGTGTTTAGCTTCCAACTGGTTATTCTGCTAAAAGTGTTTCCTGCAGGCCATGTAATTATACCCACAGATTCTCTCCCTGTTAAATCTTTTCTGTTATTGCTGTTTCAATGAGGCAGTGCGAGATTTGTTAGGCAGGCTCTCTATGGATAAATACATACTGACTGTCTGCAATTTAGGTATAATTTGTTAAATGTTCCATGCCAACTATTTTCTGCTATTCTTATTATTCAAATCATGCTTGTAGAGACTTCTAGTTCTGGGTCTCAGTTTTTTTTTCTTGATATCCATAATAAATGTGACATGGACTTCATCCTGCTACTTCTGCTTAGCCTGTCAATCTTGATGAATCTGTTGCTGCTATTAAAGATGTACAGTAGGATCTGGCTGATTTCTGTCTAGTCAGAGATTTGCACTATCACTCTTGAACACCTCACTTCCCCCTTTGTTTTGTGTACAGTCCCTCCTCCCTCTCTTCACAAAAAACAAGTGAAGGATAATAAGTTTTTATGCCACTTAGGACAATTGTCTTCCAGTTCTACCTCTTTTTTTTTATTTTTATTTATTTTTTTTCTAGCTATTTTTTTTCTCCATAATTATGTTTCTCTTGTCTACCTGTTGCTCCTAATCTGTAAGCATGTCCCATGTTGCTGGGATTTGGCTGCCACCTTTATTGCCAATATCCACTTACTTCTCCTGGCTTCTACTGACAGCAAGCGTCTTCGGTGAGCAGTGAGTGATGTGTGTTACAGCTCTTTGGTTTCAACCAGGATTTACAGAGCTGCAAGCTATCAATATCTTTGCTATAAAACTGTATCTTAGCACTGCCTGTAAAAGCAGCACAATACCCACATGCAGGTGATAAACTTTTGCGTTGCTTTTCTCTGTATCTCATGTCTATGCTGCAAGTTAAACTTCTCTTCAAGGGTAGGATATCACAGCCTTCTTGCTAATGCATTGATGACCCATTTTTATTTTGTATTGTGCTATTCAAAGACAAAAGAAGGTGAGACCATCTGAGGGAGTTTTCATGATTAATTGGTCTGTGCTACCTGTCCCAGAACGCAGATTGAAACTGGAACGCTCCAGCTCCCAAAGCTAAATTCACTAAAAGCAGATGGGTTTTGTTCTGACAAGAAGCAGAAACACACACCTGGCACTTAATGTGTGAATGATCTTTGAAATACTGGGTTGTTTCGACCAGGTCAAAACAACAGTGGCTTTACATGCAGTCATCTAAACCCATTTGCGTCCTCCTCCCTGTTGACTGTCACAGCCATAGAGAGGCACTTTAAGAATGATGCATTCCTGAGCATTATGTTCCTGTTTCAGTTCAAAGCCACTGACAGTTCCTGATTTTCTATTCTTTAAACAGTATGAGATCATCACTGATAATCTGGGACATTTTATAATAACAGGGAATCAAGATGGCTACAGCACTTGTGTCATGATTGTACCTCTGAGCAACTTGCTGTCATGTGTGAATTTGTTTTCCAGCAGTGAGAAAGGTGATATCCCCTTTAGGTAAACAGGGAATAGGTACACAGATGCCTCTGTCCACCTAACAAGTAACACTGAAATCACCCAGCCCCCTTACAGGAGTCAAATTAAGCATCCAGGTGAGTATTTGAAGAAATCAGAGTAGAACAGCTAGACTTTCAGTTCAGGAATACAAAAACGTTTTGAACAGATGGAAAGGGGATCTCTGGAGCCACGTGCCAGTGCTTACAAAGTTCTGCAGCTGAACGAATGGCAGGACATCTCACTTAGAATAGCCCTTAAGGGTAAAATGGGTGATAGGAGATCCACCTGCAGCTGGGGAATAGTTAACAGGGCCTGCTGAAACATTTAATACCCCAGTTATTTGTTGAAAAACACTTTAGAATTACTTAAAATCTGCTTTAAAGAAATAGACTGTTTATTTATCCTTATTTATGTGTTTGTGTTTGGGAATGGGATCTTGTTGGCACTTGTAAGATGTGTAGGACACTTTAACCTTAGTTTTGGTTCCCTTTAGAAGCCTGGAAGCACATGCGTGCAGAGCATGATCGCAAGTTATCACAGACTTAGCAGAGGTAGGCATTTGCAGCAGATTCGAGGCACTCTAGGAAAAAAGCTGCGTTAAGCTTTCTCTCAAAGCCTGTGACCTCATCATGTTGTTAATGATGAGGAAAACCTCCACCTTAAGTGCCATTTGTCTTTGGCTATCAAAAAATGCTGTGTCACCAGGCTTCATATTCTTCACATTGTGATTTGCATGAGGGAGTCCTGCCTAGCTGAGCAGGCTTTTATTTTGGGTCAGATTGCCTAACTTTGCTCAGCTCTCGCCTGGCTATTGGTGGCCACCTCAGCTCTGCCTCAGGGCTACCTGGTTTCTGCTGTTCAAATTTCACAGTGCAGTGAAGCAACTGATATCTATATACAGCAGCTCTTGCTGAGGATGTGAAAGTGGAGAACTGTAATTATTTAATGTTGAGAAGTATTCCTGGGGTCTAACCAGGTGGTACAAAGCCTTTCCTCATTGACTTTCAAATGGATGGAGTATACAGGAGAGCATAAGCATAATTACTGACACCTCCAGATTATTCTATTCATGGGAAAATGTACCATTTCCATACGCTGCCCAGGCACCCTAATATCAATGGCATTATCATTATGAATAGGATGTCTGCTTTGGTAATGACCTTACCAGGAGGTTCAGAAAAAGACCTGTTTCTATTTAGCAGATGTCACAGGTAGAATTGAGTAGCTGTATTAGCTGCCACCCATTGGATAGGTAGCAAATTTGTTTTCAAGAATCACATAGGTTTTATTATTCTCTGGGAACACTATGAGATCTGGTAATTGTGAAATGTGGAGTCGTACACTTTTCATTATTACCTAAACGGCTTTCTGAAGGGAAGGCTCCCATAGCTGCCTTGTACATTCCCTTCCAGGCTCACAACAGCCTGGAAGGGAATGTACTTTAGTCATGTGGGAGGATAGATGAGTAAAGGGTGTATGTACAGTATGAGATATATATATATATATACACATACATAGGTATATATATATATATATGGCCTTTCAATAACTGGAAATTGTACTGTTGTGTGCAGAAGATAGACACTTGGAAAGGTGGAAAGGCTATAACCTGATTTAGAATGATATCATTAAGACAGAAGTGGTAACTACAGTGAACACTGTCATGAACACAGATACAATGATGTACTTGTACGTGGGCTTTGGCTGCTGTTAGACCCTGAGGAGATCCAGGCTGTTACAGCAATTCTAGACTTCTGTGCCAGTGCACATAAATTCACTTTATCTTTAGTGCTGATGGTTGAGGTTTAGCACTCTTGGGGCACTACGAAGGTGCAGAAAATATTTTATGTATTTTCTTATAGAGCTAATTCTACCCAAATTACGTATTTTTCCACAGTACTATGACCCAGCACTACGAGTATTACAATCAAGGATAGTGTTGAGCTCCTTATTTCTGGGTTATGATAAAATAATCTATTATTACCTGCAATCTACCAACAGACAATCTGGGACAACAAGGCACATAACATAATTTTTATATTTTGAG
This sequence comes from Heliornis fulica, assembly GCA_013399135.1. Classification (NCBI taxonomy): domain Eukaryota; kingdom Metazoa; phylum Chordata; class Aves; order Gruiformes; family Heliornithidae; genus Heliornis; species Heliornis fulica. Next base: position 192,378 of record VXBZ01004386.1, on the reverse strand, counting down.
AAATGGGGACAAAAGAATGAGAACATTCTTGTTGGCTGCCTTAAAAATTTCTTCATGATGGCAAGTAAAAATTTTACAGTAAGAAAAAATTCCTAACCTTTTTAAACTGCTTTAAAAAAAAAAAGAAAAAAAAAAGCACTTTATTGACATCTTTATTAGTAAATGCAGCTATTAAAAAAATAATTGAAAAAAGATGTTCTGAGCCTTCTAGCAATAAAACCACATGATTGCATTTTCCTCACCAGTCAAATTTACTCCAAAGACAATGCTGATGCGTTTTAGATAAGATTTGAAATTGTATATAGTGATAACAGGAATTGGGGTTTTGAATGGTAACATATATCCCAGCTTTCTAACACAAATTTAACTAAGGAACTTGAAATCACTGTTGTTGGATGTAACATGTCTGTAAAAATTTATACAGAAAAACAACTCAGCTTGACTTGATAAAGGACTTGATGTCCGGGGAATCAAATTATATATAGAAACAAACAATTTTCTTTGGAAATATTTTAATTCTGCTGCTTTTGGATTTAATCCACTTTTCTGTTATTTTCACCAATTTTGAAACCTTATAAGCAGCAAGGAGAGAAAACATTCCACATAGACCTAAGTTGTCTTTGAAGTACCATTTAGAAATGAACTATTAAAAATATCCAGAAAACTGAATTAGAAGAGCTAAAAGCATGTAAAAATAACAATTCTTATCTAATTTCTGCAGAGGATAGGACCAAGCATCCTCTGCCTGGGAAGATTCATGAAACAGTCTCTAAATTTAGGCTTACACTGGGGTGCAGGTTCAAATAGTGTTTATTTTACTGATTTAGAAGTTAGAAATAAATGGTTGCTTCATGCTGTCTAGTTAAGACAAGTCCCGTATAGAAACCAAACCTCCTTTATTTGTTCCTAGGCTGTAATATTCCTTTGGTGTTTGATTTATTATATAAACACTCAGAAAATGACTGGCATGGATGCTGTGAGATGTGGAGTAGTCTGTGTTGATGATAAAGGAAAACATCGAGGCAGAGATTATAAGCAAGATGAGGCTTTATTATAATGGGAAGTTAAGTAACCTCAGTGATGAAGGAAGATAGATGTGAGTCCTGCTCTTATCAAGCTAGTAACACTGACTTAAAACTATAGCTGTTGTGAACCCATAAAAAATGCATGTCATGGCAAATAAAAATTCAATTATATTTCATTTAACTTTCTTACCATAAACAATTGCAACATTTCTTCCCTGGAATGTCAAGTAAAGACCTCCACAGAGAAACTCAACTCACATGCCTTTTGCTGTGGGATTAAGGTAAAAATGACCTACCTGCCTGCTGCCTTGTTATTTGAGATGCAGTATTGACCATCCTCATAAATTTTCTCAGTTAAAAAAAAGCTGTATCTACTACTTTGGATAAATTATACTGGTTACCTCTTGAAAACCTATTTTATAAAGGGATATGTGCAACTAGGGAGAATTTCCAAGAAAGCTAGATGAAATTGGCTAAAATAAGCAATGGAATATTTTACATGTCTGAATGTTGTCGTATGTCCTTTCCAGCCTCTACCATCTGGTGGTTCCACGTGATACTGTAGTACCTCATATGTACAAATACAGCACACAGCAAACTGAAATTCATTCTGAAAATCCAGCAACAATTATATCTGTATCTTGTCAGATGTTTAACATGACTTCTAATGTCAACTGAAAGTTGTCTTTAAAGTCTAATTTGAGAGAGACCTATAAAAGAGTGCAAATAAAAAACTTCACTGGCTTTAACGTAGCAATATATGCTCCCTTTTGATGCAGAGATATTAGCTTGGATGCAAATTCAAGCAGGGAAATGTCATGGGAGTTGAATAGCATGACATTAAGCACACTGAATATCCCACAGCATGCTTGGCGTAATTTCTTCAAAGGTTATGAAAGTCTTGGATTTTGCAAATCAAAACTAACAGTACATGCGTGCATTACCTTCTTCTCTACTCACATGTGGAAAATTCAAGAAGATAACAGCCTTAAAATTGCACAAAGGAGCAAATATGGAAGCAATGAGAAGGTATTCTTCTTTGTTCTTTTGCTCCTTGGAAATTCATGGGCCCTCAGTGGTTGATACGATACACCATCCGCATGGATGGGTGACTCTTCTTGTCTAAGAGTCATGAGTAAAGTTGGCTTCAGATTTCCTTTACTTGGTTCTTCCCTTGCTGATTTCAACTGCAGATGTCAAGGGTAAATCAGTCAGTTAAAATCCTTAGGATCAATCTCAAAAGCAACAGTTAATTTTGATGTGGGTTTGGGCTTTGGATTTTTGTTGTTTGTCTGTTTGGGTTGTTTTAATGGCTAAATTATTTTTATCATCTATATTCCTGAATTAAATTAGAGCACTTATTCAAGCTGTTCACCGCTATCTGCAATGGATAACAAAACAAAAATTATTAAGAAAAGTGAAAATCATAATTAAAAAGAAAAATATTTCTAATCTGAACTCAGAAAATTAAAACAGATGTATATTTTTAGGTTACTGAAGTTACCAAGCAAAATCACTTACTTTCAAAGAATGGTCTTCTCCAAGCCTGTCAAAATCAGAAGCTCTAACACAGAGACACCCAGCACCTATATTTGCCTCCAAATGGATTGCCAGGAGATTTCTTTCTCTCCTCTGTGATCTGCTCACTATTCAAATAGATATACTCCCCAGGGATGCTGTCTTATAAAGTATCTTTTATGGAACTCCTAGATCCCTTCTGGTTGTGTTGTGTCTTTTCTGTTAAAAGAAGTTTTAAATGCTCTCAACTTCCAATCTTCTTATGTCATATCAAGTATATTCCTCCTTTGCTTCATGAGATGATAGACTCTGTTCTATTTTCAGAGTATCAAATGCTTGTACAGTTCTCTATCCTAGGGAAGGTAACTACTTGGTTTTGTATTTCAGTGGAAAGATGTCATGTTCTCATAACTCCATCTTTACTTTTTTTTAATATTGTAAAGTCTGTGTTAGTCTGTCATAGAGATACAAAAGCTGATTTTAAAAGATGGAGTCTGGAAAGACTGTCATAAAGGAGAGCCATGAACAGAAGACAGTATTTTAAATTTCTTGTTTATAATTTTGGAATGAAGAACCGAGTCTCTGTGAAACTGCACTCAATTTTAGGTAATCTCTAATGCCTGTATAAGCACTTATGGTATAAACGCATACTTTCATATACTTACATATAAGTATCCTTATACTATAATGATACACTAGGCTTTAATTAAGGCAGTGATCCCCATGGGAGGAGAGGGCAAAGAGGGAAACTTCACTTGTTTGTTGTTAAATTATATCGCAAATATCAAGCCAGAGTAATGCTACAGTATAGACAACTAATTCTGTAAGTTCTGACAGTTACAGCAGGGCATGTAATTTCTCCCTTGTGAATTTTCCTTCTTTAATTTACAGAACTGCTCTGAAATCTATTCTCTCATTTATTTTTTTTCAACATGAGGATTATTTATGTTTTGACTAGTCATGAATATTCAAAATTTGAACTAATGTTTAAATGCATTTGGACAGATATCTAATATATAATTCTTGCTACTTGATTGGAGAAAACCAGGGGAATTCTTTGTTTAAATATTTGCAATGAAATATTTTCCATTTATTTTTAAACACTATTTATATTTTTTACTTTAATTTTTTCTATAAACATCAGTTTATGAAAAGTCGTTTGCTCCGTTCTTTCCAAAATCCACAAAGATGTGACTGTAGCTAGACTCTCTCAATTTTAAAACAAGAAATAATATTGATGATAGGTTTTCTATTTTTCCTTTTTCCTAAGTTTTAAGAAATGTATTGTTTTATACACAGAAGAAATGTATTGTTTTATGGACACAAGCGGCTCAGTGAAATTGTTGTATTGGTATCTCAGTCCTATTGCTTCTGAAGGCAGCTTGTTGAAGAGCTTACTGGTAATGGCATGATTTTTATTATTAATTATTGAGGAAATTCTTTCTGAAGTACTTCTTTTTAGCTGTGATCATGGCATAGTTTGATACCTAGTTAGAAATAAAAATCCCTTCAAGGATAATGATGTGTTGAATTTACAGCATAGATTTGTAAATCACACAAATGTTAAGTTCATAATATCTTGTTTTCCTTTAAGCTTGTAATTCATAGAATGTTTTAGGTTGGAAAAGACTTTTAAGATCATTGAGTCCAACCATAAACCAAACACTCCATGTCCCTAAATGACACATCTACACATCTTCTAAGTACCTCCAGGGATAGTGACTCATGGGCTACCTGTTCCAATGCTTGACAACCCTTTTGGTGAAGAAAATCATAACGCTGTGTGAGCAGGTGGCTGATTCATGCCTAGATGAAAGGGAAAACCAGGAGGAAGGTTGGTGTCATATGGAGAATTTTGCAGATAATGTCTGCCAAAGTAAGGAAAACCCTAAAAAAAAGAAGTTTGGGCTCAATGTGACTGTGTCTGCATGTCTAGTGCTGACTCTGCAGCGGTGGGGGCTATGCGTATTTACTTTTTTTCTTTAATATTGAGGATTCACAGCAGCGTGTTACTTCAGCAGCTGTTTTGGTGCTTCATTTTGGATTTCCGAGCTATCAGGCTGCTCCTTGCAATATATCTCTTACTACTGCTACATCAGATTTCATACCGAGGGAGGGAAAAAAACAATGACAACAAGCTATTCACTGCTCCCCAGTTAGGGACAAGGCTGCAGTTTCGTCTTGGATGAGCTGGTAAAGAGAAATGTGTGCAAAAAAATGGTGAAATGTACTGGAAATCACCAGTCATTTCATTAAGCACACTTGGATTAATTCATGCCAATGCCACCTGAATTTCCTATCCTTCCTTCAGGTAGATGCTTGTTTTCCTTCCCTTAGCAGTCATTGCCTTCAGCAGAAGGGGGTGTTTGTATGTTTTCTGCTACTCCAAAAAAAAACCTTTTTGGGAGCCGATTTACCTCTGCTTTTCCTGACATCTGAAGACAAGACCTGTACATTAGCATAAAGCATGTGCTAGTGACTGTCATCTGTCTGTCTCCTGCCTTCATACCAGTGAGTGCTGGGAAGATCAAGTCTCATTTTCCCTATTAGATCAGCAAATAATAAGACTCCTTAATATTATGCAGGCAGAATGACCTCAGAACACCAGCAATTTAGATGAAGTGTTCACAGCATAGGGCAGTTTATAAAATGCATATATTTTTTAGGTACTGCAGGTTGATTGCTCTGCGTGGCACTGAGGAAAGCACTGGTCTGCCCATAACTCCTTGGTCCTTGGAGAACAGAGTAGAGGGGATGAACAACTCTTCTGACTGGTGTTTGTCCAGTCTTGTGCTCACCACGCAACAGGGAGATTCACATATGTTACTTATGGTGGTTTTGGCATGCATAGTGTTTTCTGCTCTCAATGGAAGCTGTCTCTACAGCACTCTCCTTGTCTGTCTTGTTACAGCAAGTCTGATTACAACAGTTCTTGTTACAACAGAACTGAGCTATTGGAGTTGCAGGGGAAAAAGAGACAGAATAATGACCACTGGTGAAATGCCTAGGTCTGAGAGGATAGCAAAGTTAAAATCTGTAGAACACCCAAGACTGACATGGCTTACGCAATTTGCTAGAAGTCAAGTCATTGATCTCAAGCAGCGCAATGTAAAATGATCCTGTGCCCAATTCAGGACAGTTTTCTTCCTTAGTTGGGGTTTCTTAGGCAACCTGGTACATTACTAAGGGGAAAGAAACTAGTTTGCTCCATCCAGCATCAGTTCTAGTACAGCAAATATGTGTAACAGAATGATTCAGGGATTTTTTGAGAGCAATGAAAACTGTATGAGATTGCAAAAGGCTTATGTATGTTTTATAGCAGAAGCAACCATTAGAGTAAAACTACATTGTTCTCCTCTTTCATTCTTCCTTTGTGCTTTCAGACCACATTCCCTGTGAAGTCAAGCAAGAGGTTCTTCAGTTTCGGCAAATGCCTCAGTGAAAAAAATTATCAGTACAGTTATGTGTTTATGCAATAGCATTAAGCAGATCATAAATGTTATAAATCAAACAATATTGCCAAACAGGAGGTTATGTATGCTAAAGCAGTAGATTTTCCATTCATATCCCTTAATTATGCAGGAAAGTCAATGTGGAATATTGTTGATGTAATTTGCTAAAGTCAAAGGCTGGCATTTCCCAGATCTAACTCCATTAGGTAAAGTTCCACCACTGACTCACTCCATCTAATTTCTATTACAATGGGATTTTCAGCAATGTAAAATTATGTTCTGAAAATGGTCAGTGACAAGGCCGTAACTGATATAAAATTATTTAAATGACGTTAAGCTAATTACATGTCATTGGCTTTGTGTATGAGTGGTAGAAAAGAAAAAAGTTTAACCCCTGTGAATGTGTTGGTGATGTAAGTGTGTTTGGGTTTGATGAGAAACATCGCTAGGGAGAATGGATTTTTAATTTTTTTTAAGGAATATTTAAATGATTTGCAAAACTTTGGGCCCTGCCTATGCTTTCCACATATTTTTTTCTGTAAGTAGAGGTTCGATCAAACTGGACCTCTCAGATTAGGAAATTCAGTACGTTGCTATTAAGCGTAGACATATTTTGAGAGTACTTAATTTTCCAGTTCCCAATACTTCTGGAAGGCTGCTAGGTTTTTGGTAGAAATCTAGAAATCTTCTTCCAAGTGACATCGTTCTGTTCCCTGAAGCTCAGATTTACTTCTGACCTCCCTGAAGTTAGAATCAATTTATTGTCTTTGAGAAGATACACATTTTGAATTAGGGAAAAGTCAGAAGTGGAGAAATGTGTGATCGTGTAAAACATGTACTAGTTAAGAGCAAGCTGCCTTCTGACTCAAAAAAGAAAGTGATTTTTGGTGGAACAGACAAAAAACTGCATAGAATTGGCTGTACCATTGTCTCAAATTATTTTTGTTATGTAAATAAATTCCTAATGGAGACTACAAATGTTCTGGTGCTCTAAATTAGCTGCGGAGGACTGAGGGAGATCCCAACATCCTCTAAATTAGATGAGTGTCAGTTTGTCCTCAGTCAGCCAATCCTCAGATTGAAGGAATGTATTTGCTGCCATGACAGTATGTAATCTGCTACAGAAAATTAGAGACAAAACTTGACACCTTTTCCTATCCCTGAAACAAATACCATAATCATTTACCTTGTCTCTAACATTCCAGTAGTCACAATTTACTTTAAATACTAATTAGCATTTAAGCACTAATAAACATTAGCATTTCCCATCAAAGATGTAAAATGGAAAATCTAAAAATATCATAATGGAAGAAGGTTTTTTTGTGAAGGAAGGGTGTTTTGTACCAATGAAGAATATAACTTCCACCACTTGCAGGTTAAGATAAAGCCATATTTTTCTACTCAGAAATAGTTTTGACCAGAGTCTAGTTAGAAAAACGCACACTGAAAAAAAATCTTAATGTGCCTGTTATAATTTTACTTTCAACATCTGAAAACACCTTAAAATCAAGATCCCAGTCCAGCTGGTTATTTTAGACAGAGCAGTCTAAGTTTTTTAATTTAAAGACATGTTTGTCTTCAAAACTTGACTTAAATTGCAGTTGTTATTAGGTAAGTGTATAAAGCCTTTGCTGAATAGGGATAAATTGCTGCAGCAGACTTCAAATGAATGAAGAATTCAGCTGATAAAGAGATGCTTTGGGTAAACTAAGCTAAATTTTAGTGAAGTTGAGATCTCCACTGCGGTAAACACTTTGGATCCATCTTAATCATGGGAACTAAAATTATAATCTCCATTTTTCTTATCTGAAAATTATAATGCAGACAGAGGCAGCAATTTTCTCGTGGTGGTAAGTGGGATGTGATTTTTCAGGCCAGAGCCAAAAGCTGGGCTTTTCACTAACAACATCTATTCCATTCCCCTAAGGGGAATATTTTCTTTGTGATTTGAGATTTCCATCTGATGTTAATGAACGTTATGTATGGGCATTAGGAAAGAGCACAAGCCGAGATACTCCGGTTCTGCAAAGTGGCTACTCCATAACGAAACTTCCTATATTTCTGAGTTAATGGGCCAAATGCCCTCCCACTGACTTCCAAGATGAACTTGGCCCATTATTCCTAAGTGTTACTGACTGCACCTCTTCTTACTTGACTGTTATATGGCTGAAATAGGCTGGTGAGCATGATTATATGGATTATGTGCACAGAGGACCATGGCAGAGACCAGTGTGGCTCATTATGAAAGACTGAGAGTGAAGATAAAAAAGTCTTCTTGTGTAACGGGCTGTTCTAATTGAGATCTTGTTTCAAATGTATGTCAAAAAGGACAAATTCTTCCATTTGGCCTTACAAAGCCATGTTTTGTTTTGTGGATTGTTTTTAAAATTATTTTTAATTTAACTTCAAATGAGATGTCGAATAAATCACTTTCTGTAATCGATGTGTAATTCTGAATAGGCAGGGAAATACTCTGCTAATGTTTTCCAGAAACATTTATAGCTTTCACATTTTGTAATATTAAACTGAAGAGTTGCAAAGGGAAACTGCTAAATCATAATGTTTTTCTGCAAGTCAGTGCTGAATTCTATGAAAAACTCAGACTTTGCAGTGGTCAACCAGGAAAGTCATAATCTGTGACGAGACTGAGGAAAAAAAATTCTATAATATAATAGCATAACAATTTTTTCTAGACTAATTCCAAGGAGCTGGATGGTACTTTGAATATACTGTAGTACTAAATTTGTGTTCTAATATTTTGGCAATTTCAGGTTCATCTTACACTAGCAGATTTGTAGGTGGAAAAACCATTTTTTTTTCTTCTTTTTCAGCCCCTCAATAATTTTTCACTCTTCAAAACATTTTAATGGGCATTTTCTGGTAGCTCTGATGGATTCTAGGACCCTGGGGACTACCCCAAATTCATTCTTATCTAGCATTAACAAAGTGGGGTATAGGAGATGCGGTCACTGACAGCCTGCCTTGTTATCTTCCATCAGACAGGATCCAAGGAAAAGACCATCTTTGAAGCTGAGGCTCATCATCTGCAAAAATGGGTTGTGAGCTATGATTTTGAAGGTTTTTTTCCCCTTTCTAAAATTTCTTTTTAGAAGATTTATGCCCAGCAGCTATATTGTTAAAACCTCCTGTATTATGCTGGAAGAGTATTACTGATTCACATAATTGTAGGGGTTGCAAAGGACCCTGAGAGATTGAGTCCAACCCCTCTGCCAAAGCAGGTTCCCTAGAGCAGGTCACACAGGTAGGCATCCAGACGGGTCTTGAATATCTCCAGAGAAGGAGACTCCACAATCCCCCCTGGCAACCTGTTTCAGTGTTCCGTCACCCTCAAGTGAAGTTCTTTCTCACATTGGTGCGGAACCTCCTGTGGTCCAACTTGTGACCATTGCCCCTTGTCTTGTCCCCACAGGCCACTGAAAAGAGGTTGGCCATTTCCCTTGGTCTCACACACTTCAAATATTTATAAACATGGATGAGATCCCCTCTTGGTCTTCTAAAACTGAACAGTCCCAGCTCACTCAGCCTTTCCTCACAGGAGAGATGCTCCAGGCCCTTAATCATCTTTGTGGCCTCCGCTGGACTCTCTCCAGGAGATCCCTGTCTTTTTTTGTACTGGGGAGCCCAGAACTGGTCACAGGACTCCAGGTGAGGCCTGACCAGGGCAGAGTAGAGGGGGAGGATCACCTCCTCCGACCTGCTGGCTATGCTCCTTTTAATGCACCCCAGGATCCCATTGGTCTTCTTGGCCACCAGGGCTGGCTCATGGCCAACCTGTCATCCAGCAGGTCCTTCTCTGAAATGCTCCTCTCCAGCAAGTCATCCCCAGCCTGTCCTGATAACTGTGGTTGTTCCTTCCCAGGTGCCAGACCCTACACTTGCTGTTATTGACCCTCACCTGGTTCCTCACTGCCCAGCTCTCCAGCCTGTCCAGGTCTCACTGAATGGCAGTGCAGCATTCCTGTGTGTCCACCACTCCTCACAGCTTTGTATCATTGGCTACTTGCTGAGGGTGGACACTATTGCCTCATCAAGGTCATCAGTGAAGATGTTAAACAAGACCAGACCCAACACCACCCCCTGCAGAACACCGCTGGTCACAGGTCTCCAGCCAGACTCTGCTCCACTGATCACCACCCTCTGGGCCTGGCCCATCAGCCAGTTCTTGACCCACCTCACAGTCCACTCATCTATCCCATACTTTCTCAGCTTTGTTATCAGGATGTTGTGGGAGACAGTATCAAAAGCCTTGCTGAAGGTAGATGACATCCACTGCTATCCCTCCATCTACCCATCTGGTGGACATCGTAGAAGGCTACGAGGTTGGTTGAGCACAATTTCCCCTTGGTGAATCTATGCTGACTACTCCTCATAATCTTCTTCCAGTTGCATACCCAAATATCCAAATGTATCAAAATGTCTGTCAGCATTGAAAAAGTTTTGTGAAAGTTAAGACCAAAGAGCTGTTATTTTTTAAAAAAATAAAGCTATGGTAGTATTAAATCACTCTTTAGAATTGTAATATAAACATTAAGAGGTCACAATTTATATTTTGCCTTTCTGTAAATGTTCTTATAGAGCTCCATTACCTCATTATGTTACGGAATGAGACCTAAAGCTGTCCCTTTCATAACCTTAATTTTAGTATTTTCAGTCCTTTCAGCTTCCTTTGAGTTTTTTACCCCGGAAACAAGTACCTATGGTTGGTGTTTTGCAGACCATAACTTAGCAAATTTTTTTTTTCATAATTGTACAAATATGAAGTACTTTGAGTTTGGTATTTTAAACTTTGAAGACATGACCAATAGTATCATTTTACTAAAATCCATCAAAATTTTCAGGGACTTCATAGGAACTGATATACGATGCAACATGTGTTGCCTGAATGGAGCTCCTTCTGGTTTTGCGTTTCATTTAACAGCTCTGACTTGAAAACCGATAGGGGGAGACAAAAGGGCTGTAAGACCCGAGAAATCTAGCAGAAAATAATCCGTTCCCTGTTTTGGAAATGTTACTTTTAATAAGTTCTTATGAAAACTATGACTCCTTTCAGGCTTCGGCCTTCTCTTTACCAAAATCCATCTCTTTCTATAAACAGAGAAGGAATTCAGGAGCACTGGATTCAAAACTATTGCTGTGAATTGTTGTATTCAAAACCATCAGAACTTTGTACTGGCTCCGAGGACTCATTCACTTATAACCTGCAGCAGAATTAACTGCAGCCAAAGGTATCATAGACAGAGCTTTGGAAGGATGCCACTGTGATCAGTTTTTAAAATGTGTTTGTTTAACATCCTTGCTATTGCTTTATAGTCCATGGGCTTGGTCTTTGAAGTGAAAACCAGAAATATTCTACATAGAAAACTAAAGAAATCCACGGTGGAGTCCCTAAATTTCATAGAAATCCACACTACAGCTGGTTGTGGCATCAAACTTTTCCCTGCTATGGCTGATACCTTCAGCTTCTGTTAAAGTTGGAGAATTATTTGTCCCATTCACAGCCAGATGCTGGAGCCTGTGACTTTCCATTTCATGGCTCTGAAACCCAGCTGATATTACAGAAGCAGCTGCTGTTCAGTACCACCTGAAAATCTCTACTTGAATTTTGCTTGTTCCAGATGAAATTTGCTTGTGAATAATATGCAATAAACAAAATAATTCATTCAATTTTGATATTTCTACTGTTGAACCTATAGAAATAATTGACAATGTTGGCTTGGCATGTATTTCAGAAGATTTCTCATTTTAATCTGTTTGGGATGGTGATAGGAGTCTAAGTGTCATGGAAAAGAAAATTACCCACAGTTTCTTGTTTTGACTTCTTGAATTCCTAAATTTTTCAGCTCCTCGCTGGCTACAATTCAGGTTTTGTTTTTCTACTGCGTTGTCTCCGGTGTTCTCGTGAAAATGTGAATTGAGCTGAAATTCTGTAGCTGTTGCACACACTCATGTTGACTTCTGGTTCTCTTCTGACACCTCCACAGTATCTGCTGGTATCAATACCACTGTTCATGTTATGCACAAGTAACTGCACTTGCAGGAAAATGACACAAAACAACAGTGAAACAGCAATTTGTTTTCAGTTGTTTCATACATGGAAATTTATTTTGACACTGAGGGATTTTTCTCTTTCTTTGAGTTACCTTGGAAAAAAAAAAAAAAAGGTAAAGTGATTACACCTTCAGTTGTCTTAAACTGTTGCTGGAGTCAAGAGCCGGAAGAGGTTGTCAAGGTATCTCCAGGAGATGGTTAGTGACATTTTGAAGTTGGCACATATAGGAGCTGAATTTTAGAAAGTAGTGAGCTTTGTGAACAGAAGCAACTATGTTCTTTTACTTGCTCAAATAACTACTTTCTATGAAACAAAGTGAAGTAATGGTGAAGGAAATTAAATGTAATGACTATATAAATAAGCGAAGGAGAAAGAGGACATACATGACTTTAGTGTAACTTATCTTTGACGCGCTGATCTTTTATTTTTCACTGATGTAAAGGTTAAATCCATTAACTGGTGGTCTTCCAGTGAGCACAGAGAGCTGACAAGGCATGAAGGACTCGGGCCAGCAAAACCACAAAGTACTTGATCTTTGAATGCACGACTTTTATTGTCAGCAGCAAAAATGACTTGACTTTCATATGTTCCCTCTACGTGTGAGGAAATGAACATAAATTAATAGCTACAGTAATTTCCTCTGGGTAAATCTATCTAAACGATCCTAAGTATTAGCATGCTGAAAGGCTAATGGCTTGAATATCTGACATGATGAACATCTACAGCTGTTTGTGAAGCCAAAGGGAGGTCTGGGTGCTTGCTGTCTTTGAAAATCAGGTCACAACATCAACGATGTCTTTATACAGAGAATCCCCTTGATTTCAGCAAAATTTACTTGCAGCAAGATAACAGCCTGATGTACCAATATTATACCTGAGTTTCTAAAAATTACAAGGCTTGGAAAAGATTCGCTTGTTTGCTTTCAAAGAGGTGTTAGACTATGGGTGGAGTGGTTTTATCCCCAACTGTTGAATGCAAGAGTGAAACACAATGCAGACCTGAAGAGTAAACTATGGGAAATGAACTGCCGATTTGGGTTTTGCAATTCACATATATGAACTTCCCTTGCTAGAATTTAAGCTCAGTGATAAAACAAACGAAAATGTTTGTATCAAAGTGATTATGCTTTCTCTGAGTCTCCAGGTATTTGGAAATCCATTACACAGGATGCCTATGTTTATATTCTGTATTTGTTGTATTTTCTGTCTGTGAGGAAAATGTTTTCTTATCAGTACTATGTTTTTGGGTGGTCTTACCAAAATATACATTTAAAGGAAATATTTTCTTAAAAAGTTCAATATTTGCCTATACTTTATTCATCCATTAGGACTCCATGCTTGTGTGTTGTAATGGTCCAGACTTGACTCAAAATACAGCTCTCTGGTATTTTCTCAGCTTCTCATGGTTTAGCTAACTGTACCAACCACAGAATCACAGACTGGTCTGGGTTGGAAGGGACCCTGAGGATCATTGAGTTCCAGCTCTCTGTCACAGGCCGGGACACCAACCTCCAGGCCTGGATACAGTCAGATCATCAAAGCGACCTAGATAGCAAATTTTAGGAAAATGCTGCCCAGTAATGGTTATGGACACTCTTCCAGTCTTTCCTAAGAACAAATAAAACAGATTACCCATAAAGACTCAATTAGCTTATTTTAGTACATGGCTATTTAAATTTTAATTTACCTGCACCCTCAACTGAGCTGTGTAGCCATCTGCAAATTCCTCCACTATTGCAATGAAAAGTAAAACAGGTTCACTTGAACTGTGAACTCTTGTAATCAGCAGACAGCACTCCCGTTCAGTGACTTGCTACCATCTGCTGTGCTCTTTGCTGTCAATTCAAAGGACTGATTGCACCAAGCTGGCAAAGCAACAAAAAAAGGAGAAAAATAAATATTAAAAGCTATGCTTTCTCTCCTTTCTGTTTACCCTGAGTGTCTTTAACATGGCAGCTACCAGACAGTTTTCTCATATATTTCATTTTTTAAAATTGATTTACAGTTTGCAAGAGGCAGAGGAGCAATAAAATCTAAGCTTCCCTAACACCTGGTAGCATTAACTACAGTTCAGGAACTTTAGACTAATATAAGAAGGAACATAATTTGGAGTTAGCAAGAAGCAGAAAACATGAATTCTCCATCCACTGTGACTAATTCATGCCTTTGGGAAAGTTTAGTTATCTCTATTTTTACCTTAACAGATCCACCAGGAAAATGAACTTTCATGGGAATGCATTGTAGGCATTCTTTGTAGGTATTCTATGTAAAATTGCCACATCTATCATTGTAGGTATTCTATATAAATAAAAATAAGTAGTCAATTATTGATGAAGAAGTTTAAATAGCAACTCTAAAGAAAATAATTTACCTGCTTTTCTTTATAAATGAAGTTGCTTAGTTCTCCTTGAGGTGCTGGTTAGTAAATACTGAATGAGAGTTAGTGCTTTACCTTGTTTATAAGTTGGAGATTATAGACCGGCAGAATAAAAGACTACAGCAAGCATCTCTTCCACTTGTCGAGCACCCAGCTCATTTGGCAGAAACAAGCTGGATAGAGTGCACGTTTACCTTGACGGCAGAAAGCCTTCCTAGGTTTGATGAACTCCTTCAACAATGAGCTTCAGTAAACTCTTATTTTTGAAGACGCAGGGTCTGTGTAATCGTGCTTGAATAATTAAACTCTATAAAAATCTTACTGTGTAACTCACAAGCAAGCACCAACCTTACTAAACAACTATTTTGACTAGTTAAACGTAGCATATTTCCAATTCCGAGGAGTAAGTTTTGAGACAGAAAACCACAACATGAAAAAATGTTAGTAAACCTACTGGCATGAAAAGGAGAACATCTGTTAAAGTCACGAGTGGTTTGTTGCCTGAGTTAGCAGCAGGATAGCCTACAGCTGATTAGCTACGGCTTGATAAGAGGAGTGCAGCAGATAGATGGAAATGGTTGTCATGTGAAGTTGCCTGAAATCACTTGAAAGCAATATAAGCATGATAGTTCACTTTTTAATTCTTTGTTTATTATCTTTGGAAATTGCTACAATGACTGCTTAAGTAGTGGTATGTATGCAAATGGAAATATATGTGCATGAAATGTCCTGATTTGATCTTGTCTTCGCTGGAGTATTTAAGTAAGCATTTGGCTGCTCCTACCCAGAAATGCACATTGGCACACGCAAAACGCTGGCAACATCTTCCAAAATCAAGTTTAAACAGAAATTTAGGGGTTCCACATATGCTGAAGCAACACAGAGATGAGCCAGAATATAGAATTTGCATTCTCTTAAGCCTGTTGTAGATCTGGTCTTGAGAGCTGTGATGCAGTCTGAGCTTTGGACTACGTGCTCCAAAAAGTTCTTGCTTGCTTTTTTCCTAAACTCACTTTGTGCACAGACATCTTCGATTTAAAACAGATCTGGCAATTTAAACATCTTTGAATCTCAACCTACACTCAGGGTTGGTGTAAGGGTGAGGTAATAATGGATGCCAAAATAATTAACCTTGGATGTCTGTTACATTAATTCTCAAAGACAGACATACTAATGTGTGGAAACAGGAATAACCTACAGTTTGTGTTTCACTGTTCTTGATTCCCTGCAGCCAAATGCAAAGGAGGAGTTCTGCCGGTGAGAGTTACTGTGTTAAACTGTCCTCTGATTTATGGACAAAATGTTATACAATGAGGGAGGTGAGACACTGGCACAGGTTGCTCAAAGTGGTAGTAGGTGCCCCATCTCTGGAAACACTCAAGATCAGGTTGGACACAGCTCTGACCAACCTGATCTAGTTGAAAACGTCCATGCTCATTTCAGGGGGGGTGTGGACTAGGTGACCTTGGAATATCCCATCAAAACTGATCTGCTCTAATATTCTATGCCTTCAGTTGTTCCTGTGAGGTCTGTATGAAAGATTTCTCTCCTCTCTGAAATCAGCTCTGAGAATCCCTAATGACTCTATGAAAGTATGTTTAGTAAAGAGTCATACAGCCGTTTAAGTGTTTGGCCACTGATAAAAAAAAAAATGCTCCAAGATGATGTATGTTATCATCCCTAACAGCACATCCCCTAGACACTGAACACTTCTTAGGTGGGGAAAGGAGAGGATTTTCTGTTACTGTAAGGTGACATGACAAGCATCACATTGTATGGGTTGGGATGATGACTCAAGCCACGCCTGGAGTGTCCTTCCTGGCTTTGCTTAAGTTGAGTGAGGAGAGGATCTATCTGGATCTATTTGGCTGGAGGACAGGAGCTTTCTCAGCCTGAAGCCACTTTCCTTCTCTGCCTCCAGGACCCTGGCCTTAACGGGTCATGAAGATTCAACTGCCTGATATTCTACAAATGAAACTACAAAGGTAATTTTATACTGGGAAGATAGTAACAAGAAAGTGTTTTAGTCCTGCCTTATGCAGCTTGGTGGGTGAATAAGGACAATTTTTTTGCTCTGATGCTGTCATTTATATTTTGTGTAAGATGCTTCATTTTGGTATAGTTTTTGTGAGAGTTAAGTGCTAAATTTCTCTGAGAGGAATACTTTAAAATACTTTTTAAAANAAATTATCTTCTTTTCTGATTACTTCTGTAATATATGGATGATTTCTGATTTTCAGTTTTATTACTACCTAGATGCAATAAAGAACAACTATAAGTCTGACCTTAGCTGTACTACGTTTGACAGTGAAAAATGGATCTGTGGTCCAAACACCAAACAGGATTGGAAAGACAGATGCAGAAAAGGACACCAATCCATCCAGTCCAGTGTGTCTTTGTTTTTTATTCTATGCTAAGACCAGATAGCTTCAGTTTTGTTGTTCTTACAAAAAAAAAAAAAGGCAGTAGAAGTCCAGATATAGATTCTCACTACAGAAAGCATAGAGAGAGATCATACAAAAAAAAAAAAAAAAAGAGATTGGAATTACAGAGTTTTAAAAAATAGATGGGTGTACAAATTATCATATTCTATAAAACAGCATAGTTGGCCACAAGAGTTGGGGAATGTTCAATGAAAGCAAGAGGTACTATATTTAAATTTCAGTTATTCTTTGTTGTGTTCTGTTATTATTCTCATGTACTTCAACTATTTCAGATGGTAAACCCAGTTGATTAAAGACTTTCATTGAATGAGGGCATAACGTGAAGCAGAAGTGCACAAGTACAATGTCTGCTCACTCCCAACAATGAAAATGAAGAGATTTTTTATTTAAAACTGACATTTGCAGCTGGAAGCAGCTGTTGTGATGTTGAGGGATGGATATGTGGAGGTGAGAGCTCTGATGTGCTCTCAGGAGTGAGCATAGCTCCCAGGAGGAGGAGAGTGACTGCTCATCCCTTGGCCACAGCCAGAGCTTTGGAGTGAACAGATTAGGGGACACATCATTGATATGTATCTGTAAAAATTCTTGGGCTAGTTTATGCACATCGCAAAGCCAAGTCTATTTCTGATGCTTGTTTTCTCTGGTGGAGCAACATGCCGGTGGAGCAATATAAGCAACCAATGTGGTAAATGTAGAGGTACCAGTGGAAGATGTGATTTGGAAGCTCATGGTTATGTATAATACTCATGACAAGCCAAGTACAGAACAGTTTTAAAAATAAATTATTGTGTAACTGTGTCATTATGCATGTAACCTCAGGAGGAAATGAATTAACCATTAAAACCAGAATATGCACATTACAAATTGCAAATTTATCCAAAGAGAAAAGACATTGCAGCTTTTGATACAGGAAAATTAGATGTTATTTAATGTTTGATATATAATAATGTTTTGTTGCTTGTGTACTGATTTATAGAAGAACTATTTTCTTCAACGTGAACAAGGTAAGGAGGGGATTTTTACACCTCTTCCAGATCTGTGTCTAATTGGAGCTTTTAATGACTTTTATATTCTTGCAGGATATAAGGAACTGCTATTCATGGTCATGGGAAAAACTTGTTATAGTTGGGAGTAGCTGCTTGGTCCAGGTTTATTAGCTCTTATTCAGCTAAAGCTCCTGGAGGTCACTGTGATTTTTTTTAAGGAAGAAACCTAAAGATCTAGAAAATTAAAATGTATTTAATTATAGATAAAGCCTTGGTAGGAGTTAACTCATCAAGGTAAAGTTTTAGACATCATAGTTAAAAAATTGGGGGGCTTAAAAATGTGTCTGTGTTTTCCTGTTGTCTCTACCAGTATTTATAAAATACTTGAAGGATGCCAAAGTTTTCTGGCATCTTAGGCTTGACAAAGAAATGTAGATGATTCAATTTGATTGTACTTTGAGACATTCATTTGAAGTTGATAGATAGTACATATTTATTGATAGTCAGTAAAAATATGGATGCAGAATAAGGCCCTTCATGCAGAGCAAATGTCAGCTATTGCCCCTGATGTAAGAAATTTTCATTTGTACTTTTTGTACTCTGGTCATTGGATTTAATAGGGAGTTTTGAATTGCATCATATAAAGGAATTAAATATTTTTCGCTGGTTTTATGGGATTTTTTTTGTTTGTTTGTTTTGGGCTGTGTTTTTTTTTTTTTTGTTTTGCAGCTGTTGTTCACTGTTTGCAAGTTTTTAATTGTAAAAGATGCTGTAGATGGAGTTTTTCTTCTTAACACTGCTGTCCTATTTTCCCATTATATCCCCCGGGGATCTAACATGAGTTTAAGTAAGTCCATTTTTTCTCGACTGACAGAACAAATGTTCAGATGCTTTAAAATTTAAAGATCAAAATGTAGGGATGGGTAAATCAGTTTAGAAGAGGTAGGAAATTCTCATTCAAATCAAATAGCCTTCTTTCTGTTTGTTTGTTTGCTTGCTTCTGGGTTGGTTTGGTTTGCTTTTAATTTCCTTTATGATGTTATATTCCGAGAGCTAGGTACTCAAAAAAAATTCTTCAGTTATATCTAAGAGGAATGACCACCATGTATCATCAAGAATTTGCCAACAGGAGGGAGAATGATGTGTGAACTTTGCCAGAGAACACACTTATGTGCATGGGACCTTTTACATGAAAATTATGCACACAGTTTAATATTCATTAATATTTATGAGGTGACATAGTTACCAGGTGTAATTTAAAGAATATTCTCCTTTTTAAGGGTGTTTCTTGTTTACAAAGAGCCATTTGAGACCTATTGTAGTAAAAAGTTTGTTAACTATACAAAGCAGTTCATAAAGTCCAAAAGTTTACAATTACAATTTATATGTGTTTTCTGTTGTATTTATTTTGAAATGGCCTATGTGGGAAAAATATAGCAAGAGTTGTTAAAAGTTCAGCGTGGCATTGGGCCTTAAGGGTTGTCTCCTTCAAGTGGTCTAAAAATCCATATTCTTTCCTGGAGTAAACTGACATTGGTACTAAGAGGTATTATTGATTTGAAATTGGCGTTGTTTGGGTTTCAGGGTAACAAGAGTCAAAGATAAGGCCTTTTTAGAATGATATTTTACTGAACACCAGTCCCAATTTTGTTGCATTCATCAGACTCAAACAATGTTTCTTGTCTCCAAATCCCTTCGGTGTGGCTTGGCAGTGATCCTAGTTGGAAATGAGTGTTTATCAAAGCGAGCTAACAGAGATTCATCTGATGCCAGGACCAACTGCGGTACGTTTGGGATTACCTGTTGAGCTGTACCTGTCCCTGTATCCTGGGATGTGGGTGCATGATTTCTGGATAGATGTGGAGTGTGTGAGATCTGCAAGTTCCACGCCTTGCATGTGAACCCACTGCACCTGTGTCCACGTCCCTGTCCAGGATTTCCTCCCGGTTTAGGATTTGTGGTCCTCACACCCACCCCACGCTTGGATCTCCTCATGCATTGAGACTGACACCTTCCCTTCCTCCAGGAAAGTGTCAGTAGAAGCTTCTGACACTCATCTTTATTAACTGCACAGTTAGCTTTGGGGTGGGTCAGCAACCCGGGCCGCCAGCCAGAGCCTCCGCGCTGGCAAGCAGCCGCCTCGTGCCCTGCCCGCAGAGCCTCGGCGCTCCGGGATGCAGCGATCGAGTGGACAGCGAGGAGCCCATCGCTGCACCGCCTCAGCACCTGATCTGCGCTCTCGGGGTCTGAGGCGGAGAAGTGGAGAGAAACGTTAAAAAAAAAATTAAAAAAAAATTCAAAGGAAAACCCAAGAAAATTAGGGCCGCCGGGAGGTGACCCCCCGCCGGGCTACGGGCACTGCCCCAACCCCGCCGAAAGCCGAAGTGTCCCGCCGGCGATCCCCTCTCCCTGTTGCTTCCGTGGGGCCTTAGCGGCAGCTGGGGGGCGGGCAGGGGGCAGCACCGGGGCCGCCCCTCTCCCCGTCGGCTGCAGCGCGGCGCGACCCACCCGGCGGCGCCAGCAGCCCCTTGAAGGGAGCAGTCGGTAAGCGGGCACCGACGGAAGCTGGGCGGGCGGGGGGTTGAGAGTAGGCCGGCACGGGAAGCGAGGCGGGCGCTGCTTGTCGGTGCGTGGGGGGCGGCTCCCCAAACCGCCCCCCC
>VXBZ01004386.1:145711-171612 GCA_013399135.1 Heliornis fulica | reverse complement strand
GAGGTGGCAGAGGGGAGGGCGCGGCGTGGGCTGGCCGGGCCAGCGGCGGGCCGGTAGCGGGGGGCTGGTAGGCTGTGTGGGTACAAGCGCATCCCGAGGTTTTGCACAGAGAAGAGGGGCTGAAAGCGAGCGAAGAAGTAGGAATGCTGGATCCTTCTTGGGAGCGGAGCAGGGTGTTTGTAGGGTGAGGCAGGAACGGGGCTCGGGCTCGGAGGGTGACGGGGGAAGGCGGGGGCGTGGAGCGCGTCCCGCGGAAGTTCAGGTCAGCGGCGGGTGGGCTTAGTCCAAACACCCGTGTGAGCAGGCGTTGCTCTTCCAACGGGAGAAGTCACTAAACCTCCCCGCGAGTAACTGAACGTCCCCGTAGGTTTCTTCTCCTCAAAGTTTTCACGTGCTTTCCCGTTTAGGTCTCCCTTCTTTTCTCTCCTTTCCTGTGGCCTTGGCTATGCTTAACGCTTCTCAGAATAACCTGACTTGTTGAAGGGAGGAAAAGAGTCCTCAGAAACAAATGCTGTCTTTGTTTAAAGCTATTTGTGGATCAAGGTTGTGACTTAACTGTGAAATAGCTTGGCTCTTCTTTGCTTATATTAAAACCACAGTAACTAATTAAAATAATCAAAGTCTTGTGAGGTAACTAGGCTGAAATGTAATTTAGTGGTGTGAGACTTTAATGGAGGTTTTACAGTGTCTCATCTCTCTTGTGAATAAATCCATAATTAGTGGTAGGGCTTTTTGCAGCTTTTGTTTTTGTGCATTATTTGAAGAAGTACTTCAGGGTAGAGGTTATAACTGATAATACTTTTAATACTTTCCCACTTTCTTCTTGAGGTTTGTAGCCATGTTTTTGGGTGTTAGTATTTGTTTTGGTATGCCGTGTTATTTTATTGGTGCAGAATGTAATTTTAAAACATGTTGTGTGTTTCTGAGTGGATTAGATCTCCAATGGACCTGTCTCGAGTTAGACTTGTGATTGCTTAATTGCCTGTGATTGTAAAGAATGAGAATCAATAAACAACATGTTATACCTGTGGGAGTGTGTAGATGAAGCAGCAGTGACTGTTGTCTGGTGTGCCTGGAGTCTGGTCCAGGCTTGGTAAGTCACTGATGAACACCTCATCTCCCATCTGCAGTGGGAAACTGAGAGCTCTTCCACATCCACCGGCTTAGATCAAATAGCAGACTGCAAGAAATGGATTAAAGTGTGGATCCACCCTTTCCAGCTTTCTGTTCTGTAGTTGCAGTTGCAATTAGTGACCTGGAGTATCTGCTGTTGAAGTTTTGTATCTGTTGCTGGATAGCACCGTAGGTTTTTAGGCTCGGATGTGGATCCGAGTGGAAGCTTTCAGGTCTTGCGCATCTGTGTGATGCACTGAGTTTTAAACACACCTATGTGCATTTCATAGCTCCAAGATACTGAAGCCCTAGCTGTCTTGGACATCACAGGATATTGCCTTCGCCTGTATCTTCTGTATTAAAAATCCAAGGACTCTAGTTGGGTTAAATATGCTAATCCCCCTGAAAGCACAAAGAGAGTGTAGGGAAGCAGATAGGTCATCAGTGCACAGTTCCTTGCAGTGGCAGGATAGGGTGAGCAGGTTAGCTGTATCCCAGTTATGAGAAGCATTCCCAGTCTTGTAGGAGGAGGCAAAATGGCCTCAAAAGGCCTTTTCTAAGCAGGGGCAATGTGTTTCTCCAGTCCCAAATTTTATGACTTGTGTAATCCTACATGTATTGTCTATCAGAACGACCCAGGCATTTGCAAAAATTTTCTGCAGCAGCTCCAAATCTCAGTGCAGTTTTGGTATTTCTTGTCTAGCCACAGTTGGTCTGATGGCTTAAAAGAATTAAGCTGGAAAAAAAAGTATCGGCTGCATTTAGGTAGCCAGGCTTGAAGTCTAGCTGAATGCAGCATTTTTCTTGGATACCTTTTCCAGATGTTTTGCTGTAAACTAGAATTAAAAACACATGAAGATACAGCTGAGACTTAGAGCCATCTGACAAATTATTTGCATTGAGTCTGACTAGCTCTTTTGGTAGCCACTGTTTTATTCCACAGCACTGATGCTTTCTCCTGCTCTTAGGTCCAGAAAAAAAAAATTCTTCAGGTTGATTTCCCTCTGACTCTGTCCAAGCTTTTCTCTTTTCCCCACACTTGTGCTTCTCTGTTTCTCAGCTGAGATTATTCCTGGTGTTCCGTTTTCCTTTAGCTTACATTTTTTTTCAGATACTGTAACCCCTGGGTTACTTCTTAGATCCACTCAGGCATAGCCCTGGTTCTTTCTCAGTGTGGGCTGCTTGCAGCTGGTGGCCACAGCACTTTGTGAGTAGTTTGTGTCTTGGAAATATCACTTCTCCTCTTCAAGCCATGTTCCTGGAGAGTGTGATCCTGTGGCTTTAGCTCTTTAGGACGTGCCTCAGATAAGTAATCTGTAGGATATCTGGGATGCTGGGAGGATGGAGGGCTGGGAGGCGTGGTGTTCCTTCTCCAGACTAACTAGGAGCGGTACAAAGAAGAGAAAGTGAATTATGCAAGAGACTCCAATGGCTTGATCAAATTTCTTCCTTAAGTTTCATTGGCAGACTTCAATTTCATTGCTTCTGAGGTCAGACTATTGCGTTGGGGAGTTTGATGAGCATTCACCATGTAACAGAATGGTGACTTTCTGGAGAAGCCCCTCAGAGCCCCAGCATGACGTAGGTTTTCCCATCAAATTAGTTTTCCATTAATTAAAAAAGTATGCATCCTAGATAATGTGAACTCTTTGATAAGGATAGTAGAGACAAGTTATTTATCTTCCGCCTTTTAATACTTTGTTTTTGACCTTTGTTTATTTCTTCTGTGTTAGTTATTCATGTCTCTTGCATATCTGAAACATCTTTGCTGAAACCTACAGGAGGATCACTGCTATATTTTCTAACATCTCAATCTTGTCCTAATCAAAAATGTAAATATGTGCATAATGATTTGCATGTCATTAACTCCAGAAAAACTCTGTCATGCTAAAATCAATGGGTTTTTTTTAATCTAATTTTCCTGTCTGCTTGCCTGAGAAGCAGCACCTGGAATTCACAAGCCAAGAATTCCAAAGATATATACTTTCAGCAGTGCTGTTTACTTTCTGCATTTTTCAGTTCAGCCAGGGAAGAAAATATGAAATCATTTGAAAATGTGGTGATAGTGATATTATTTTTTTAACTGGTTTCTCTCTTCAGTTTTATTACTTCAGTAAAAAGCGTCTCTTTTTTTTTTTTACTTAAAAATGAACACATTTAGCAAGGTATATACTTACACTCAACTTGCCAGCACTGAAATTGTTGTGATAATTCATGAACAAAGCATCTAACGCATCCCAGAAATTTCAGAGAAAGTACCTGTAGCTGCAGACAGAAACTTGCAGATTTTGAGAGGTACTGGGAAACCAGAAGAAAATAATGTCTCTGCAGCTGTCCCTAGCACAGACCTTTGTGTATGAACTGAAAGATCAGGCTGTGAGTCTCTGTATAGAGCAATCAGTAGACAAGGAGACAACGCAGGCGCCTTGCCAGCAGTTCACAAGTGTTTTTGCTTGATGTCAGAGATGCTGAGAGTAAAAATTCTTGGGTCCTCGCCTGGTTGTGGAGGTGGTTGTCACTGACATCTCAGAGCTGCTGAGTATGTGTATTTGACACAGTCATTCTATCTTTAAGAATAAGCAGATTAGATTTAATTAAATGTTGAAAACCTCGGGTCTGAAACAAGCCCTTGATGCACATTGTTTGCCCAGAATTCAGTTCTTGTTTTAGTAGGCTGCCTGCAAGCCAGCAAGTCTGTAAGTCAGCACCGGGTTACTTTGGATCAGATGGCCACAGAGTATAAGGGCTGGCCCTATCTGAAAGCACTCACTCTTCGGGAGCAGGATTACAGGCAGTACTGCAAGTGCTGTATGCGCATTATGCTGTTGGTTAGAAATGCACATTCTGGACCCCATAGGAGCAAACAGTAATCAGGGATTCCATATAACAGCTGTAATGTATCCTTTCAGGAAGAAGGGGAAAACACTGTACAGCATTTCTGTTGATACAAATAAAGACCTACTTTTAAATGGTGAAATGAAACATAAGGCAAACTGTGGATCAAGTTGAATTTGAAAACATACTTGAAACAGCAGTTTGATTTCCTTTGGTGGGATGTATTTTGCCTTGTCTGAGATACAGTAGCTGTATTTCACATTCAGCATTGTTTGTAATGCATTTCCATGTTAGAAGTAAACAGTATATGATCTCTCACTTAAACCCCCCCCCCCGCCCTTTTGTTTTGTGTTTGTTTTTGTGTTTTTTTTTTGTTTTGTTTGTTTTTTCATTTTTTTTGAAGCTAAGTTTTTAGATACTGTAGCCTAGCTGGTTTCTTTTAGACAGAAGGAAGCAGCGGAGAGCAGTGCACCCATGTTCTCTCTTGTGCCTTTATTCTCCTTCTATGTAGGGTTCTGCTGTAGCATATAGGGAAATGTGCATTGTGCTCAGCAGTGTGAGCGTGCTCTGAGGATCTTGATGGCTACGCATGGTTGAGCAATAGGATGCTTAATGAGGGGACGCTGAATGATGCAATAAGTGTGGTGCCAACACCTTCTCGGAGGCACCAGAGACCATGCCTTTACTATTAAATAAAATAGGCCAGTGGCTGTTCTCCATCCTTGAGACCAAATGGCACGGCACAGCTCCCTCCCGCACACCTGAGCTTGCTTCCTTTCCAGAATGGAGTGGCAGTGACCAGACTCTCTGTCAGGAATGGAGCCTTGGGTCTCTGAGCTTGCTCTGCCTTTGCATTCCCTTTCAGGGATCCTGGTGTGAGTGGGCAAAAAACATGCCGGTGAGAGCACAGGCCATTAAGTAGCATAAACAATCTGTGGCCTATTTTGTTTACTAGTAAAGCTGGAGTTGTAATGTTCAGGACCTAGAGCATCGTTCTTCTGAAGTTTTTATTGCAATTTCATATAGAAAAGCTGTTTTGTAGGATTGATTTAAACCATTTCATTCCCGCATCTCTGATTTGGGTTTTGTTAGCATCGTTATACTTAGTGAGTTCATATGTACATCAGTTCTTCATTGCAATTTCAGATTCATAGTGCATGTGTGGTTTTTGTTTAATTAAACGTTACTGACAAAATGTCAGCAGAGTGAGCACTGGACAAAATTTGAGAATTGTAATGAGGATGCAGTTGTTATGGAAATACAGTTCTGGGACTAACACCCTTTCAATTACAAACACAGGGTATTTACTCTGTCTGAGTAAATTTTGAAAGCAAACCTCAGTAAAAGTGTTAGTTAAATGATATTTTTATGTGCAAAGCTGAGACTGTGAAGCTATGAAACCGGCAGTTTAAGCTTTAAGCTTAAATTTTAATCACCAGGATAAAACAGAGTATATGTGCAACAGTCTTTGATTATCAAAATACTTCTTCAACTTGTGTTAACGCTGCAATATAAATATTTTACATGATCCTGCCATTCTTCCATCATGGCTTTTACCTCAGGATGTCAGAAGATGCTGTCTGTCTTGAATAGTTTGAGACATCTGCAGATCATCCTTTCACATTGTTAAGGCTCTGATAGGGAGACCTGTTTCTGGGTCACTTGAGATAATTGATGGTCACTGATGGGTTGTACCAGTTGGAATGGAGACTAACTAGAATACGGTGTGGGGGGGAAGGTGTGTGAGAAAAAGGCAGAAGGATGACAGAAGTAGGAGAGAAGTAGAGGTGTAGAGGACTGATGAAGAGTAAAGCCTATCATAGTTCAGATGTTGCATTATATTAATCATAACCAAGGAGAAAGTGTTTGCTGACCTTAATGTGTGATGTGTAGGTAAAAATGAGTGGAAAAGTCAATAGGAGAAATTAGAAAAAGTCCTTAGCATCCTTAATGCTGCTTGTGAAAGTATCTCTGTTGCTGGTGAAAACTCTGTTTCTTACCCTGCAAGAAATGTAAAATTCTTTCTCATATTTAGCTTTGCTTCCTATACACCCTTTGGCTTTCACCATTTCTCTTTGAACCAGTGTTCAGTTTCTTTATTAAGCTGTAACAGTTGCAGTTGATTGATTTTGTATTTGAAATCTGTGATGTTGACTTAAGTGTAAAAGGCTCGAAGTTACTTGCTCCTTCTTGGGAAACTTTTTAAGTGTCTCCTTTCAGATTTTTTAATTTTTCTTTTAGTAGGAAATCTGGACCAGTTGTCTGACAGTGCATTATACACTGGCTCCAATCTAATTTTTAACCAGAGTGTAGGCTATAATTAAACTTGGCATATCATTAAAGAATTTGAGATAAGACTTTTCTGAGTTCAGAAAGATGCTTTTGTAATGAGAAAAGCCTAAGCTCAGATTCCATCAACCTATTTTGAAAGGAAGGCTGATTGCAGAAAATGTGATGTGCTGTCAGCTCATAGTGTATTATGTTGATGTTCATTATACGTATATTTTGAAAGCAGCTTTTCCAGTGAAAGAGGGTGATAAGAATAGGGTGTGTCACTGGAAACCATGTTGCATTGCAGTTAACAGGCACATTTTGGTTAAATTTTTGTGTATTAATGTTTTCCCATTTCCCTGCTATTTTCAGATGTTTTACTGACCACTGTAACATATGGAGATTTTTTTCAATTAATCAGAGAGTTCCTCTGGTGTGTGACACCCAGTATGAAGCTACGTAACTAGGGATTTCCACCTGAGTTGGGCCCCACTGCCATGACACAGATGGGGATGAGGAATTGGGTGCCTGCCACTACCACTTGCCTCCTCTCTGGAGAGGGACTTTCAAAAGACCTAATCTGGTGAAAAATGGAGTTTAATAAAACTTGTGCCACCTGCCAGCCTTTGGGTTACTCCCAGGACACATCTTTACAGCTGTGATGTTAGCAGTAAGACTAAATTTTAAACTGGCAGGTAACTGGCCTGTAGAAATCTTCCACTAGGTCTTTTAGACCAGCTGCTTTTCAATTTGGCTTCCCTTAGAGCATGCCATCACTGTAGCAAGTTCAGTAATTTGGCCCATTAATTTAGTCTAGAGTGTATACATAACTGTAGCTGTTATTTTGGAAAATAGATTTTTAAGTACACTATAAATGATTGTAGCTGTATGAAAACATTATGTTTCCCTTAAACGATATCTATCGAATTAGACAATATCCTCATAGGACATGGCTCTGGTGTAGTATATTGTTATTGGCTTTGTTATTATACATTACTTTAATATGACTGCGGAATGACCCTATCATCAGTGCAGTAGACTGTACAATTTTTGTCTTTTCCTACAAATACTGAGAGACAATTTTCTGAAGCATATTGTAGCCTGAAAAACATAAGCAGGAAGTTTATGTTTCTCCTTTCCTCCTACTGATAGTTGCATATCCTCTGTTACCCATTGTGTCTTCCTAGGAATAATATAAAAAAATGTGACTGCCAACAAGTTATTTTAACGTTATCCTTGGTAATTTTATATATTATCCAGCAAGAATGTCTTGTACTAACACCCAGAAGCTGGAAATGCTGTGAGAGCAGCACAAGTTGATGTGTACTGAAAGACCTAGTTCAGCTTAGTCATTGTCCCTCCCCTATCACATACTGACACATTGTTGAGATTACACCTGAAAAAGTTGAAAAGCTTAAATTGAAATGGCAGTGTTTTCTGGTAGACAAGGCTGGTCTACCTGACTACTGCAGGCAATTGTAGTTGATAAGCATGGAATTCATACAGGGATTGGCAAGATGTGTCAGCTATGGGCTCCCGACAGGAGGGTCTAGATGAGGGCTCAAGCGAGGAGTCACTTTTTGTTTTTTCCACTGCCTGCTATCATAATGAAGCAGGACCAGAACCAAGACTGACCACCCTGTTTGCTCTTATTTTCTCTCTAAAATGGACCTGAAACGTGCTTGAGAAGTCAGCAGCCCACAGAAACATGACACTTCTCCTGGTTTTCACTTTCAGGCCTGTTACCTCTGATTTGATCCATCCTCTCCCCATCGGAAAGCATGAGCCCAGCAGGAGGGAGAAGAGGTCTGTAGGCCTGCCTTTGTGGTCACCAGCTGCTGTATGACTGACTCTGCTCTCAAGTATGAGGTAAGGACTTGTGGCAGGAGAGGCTGTTTTCTTTCCCTCTGTCCTAAAACCGAGATCTCTCCGGTGCTGTCCTCTGTGTAGTTAAAGCTGGGTGAGGGATGAGAGCTGGCGACAGAGGCAACTGTCCCTCCACTTCATCAGTCTGAACCTAAGTCTTGAGGTTTCCCATGACTACCACTAGTACCTATAGTCACTGCGTAGCATCTTTACAGTTTGTTCTCTGATGTCTGCCATCTTATCAGCCTGTATTGGAAGGGTTACCTACACTTTGCGGTACCATGAGCACCACTTGCAAATCTGAACCAAGCCTACCATTTTCCCATCTGATTAAAAAGCATTACGGAAGATTTTTTTTTTTTTAATTCTCCTGCTGTGTGATCCAGAAGTGTGCTTCCCCTAGCCATCAGCATACTTCCTATCTGATAGCAAAGATTACCTTTAAAGAAATATTTGAAAATATTCTTATGAAAGAACTTAGTGTTAGACAAAATCTGCTTTTTACTCTGGCCTTTGTGCTTGTACAATCAGGTTTGCGGTGATCTTTTTGTATCACTGTGAATGGCATTTAACTTGCCAGTCATCTGTAAAATGAATGTGCAGAATAAAGCAATGTGAAATTTTGGTCTTTAAAACCTATGAAAAACATTTGAGGAACAAAATTGTTTATTTTACGTACTTTGAGATCTTGAACTGGTGTTGGTACCTCTGCTTAAGTTGGCTGTTTTTGCCACCTCAGAGCTGACTTCAATGTTGCTAACATTAATGCAAAGAGCAGGAACTGTGAAGCAGCCTATAAATACCATGTAGAAGACAACACGTCAAGGTCCATAAAAGATCCATACTACAAAAAATAGTTCAGGGTAGTATTTTGCTTTTGTGTTTCCCCTTTCTCTTGTTCCCTTTCCTATGATATCCCAATAATGCTGTATTTTTTTAATTTTATTTCCTGAGGAGACTGATACATCCCACTCAGCTGTGTGATGGCCATGCAGTGGCTTATATCCCACAGAGTTGGCTCAGTGTGCCACTGTCTTTGGTTTCCAGTGGATTATATTTCTAATCCCATTTGTCTATATACAACAGCATTCTTGTGTCTGATGGCTTTTCCACCTTCCCTTCTACTGAGGACACTATCTTCATTCTTAACGAATTCCTGAAATAAAAAACATCTGTATGTTTCAAAGGCAGAAAGGATAAAGAATAGCCTTTTTAAAGGTCAACTAAAAACTTAAACATGTCCTTGAAATTTTCTTTCTGTGGTAATCCAACTATTTGGTACGATTTTCTCTGCTGTCAAGAGTAGGAGTGCCACCAACCTCCAGTCCTGGATCTAGACAAGGTTGCCTGGGGCCCCATCTAACCTGCGGGCCAACAAAAATAACCCACTTGCGCCTCAGTAGCACTTCCAGATGTTAAACTTGTGGCATTTAGTTCTGCTACATAATGTAGAGAACATTGGTGTTGCCTGGAAAGCTGTCTGGTTAAAATGGAATGTAAAAATATCCCAGCAATAGAGCTGGAGTGATCGGTATATATAATCCTGCTGTAATAAATGTTGGCATCATTTTGTCAGTTCAAACCATGCTAATGTTATTTCCTAATGAATTAATGAAGTGGTATGAAATACCTGAATACTATAATGCATTTAGCAAAAGAATAATGTAACCACTGAAGTGAGCTTTTTAGGTAACCATAAATATTGTCTCAAATTAGTTGCAGGAAGAAAAAAATGTACATTTCTGCTTCATGACTACCTTGTACACTTGGTGTTTCTGCCACGCGGAAGTCTTAGAGGTTGGGACAGTGGATGGCACACCTTGTATCCACTTGTGTGTGTAAGGGTTGTTTGGTTACTGCTTATTTTCATTTCAGACTGCTTAGGGAGCTTTTAAAGCCTCTGTCATCTAACACAAGAACAAGTAAGAGATACCTATTGGCATATATCTGGGTCTGTTTTGTCGTGCTTAGGGGTAGAGAATGCACTGAACACCTTCTTGATAACCACTTGGCCCTAATTTGCCTGGTATTCAGTCTGTCTGAAGTGGTGAGGTGAAAGCTTGCTGAAAAACAGCTTATGAAGCTGAGAAAGTGCAATTTAATTTATTTCTTCTGAATAAATTTATTCACTGAATGTCATATGCTAGTTTTTTTCAACTGATGATAATCAGTTAATTGTTTCTCCAAAATGTCTTCATTAATTCACCTGTGGGTGAGGAAGATCAAATAACTTGTTCATTAGTGTATAGCATTTTGCTTAAAAAAAAAAAGTAGCCCTAGTGTCCTTTCCAGAGTCAGGATGTACCCAGTATGGACTGGCTAAAAATCCAGGGAGAACTAGTGGGCTGGAACAGAGCAGGGATATACATTCCTGTTCTAGTTTCTGGATGTCAATCATTTAATTAATGGACTGGTTAGTAAAGCGGGCACACCTTTAAGTTAGGCTTTCTTAAAAAGGCCAGAATGGCAAATTCTCATCAGCCCTGCTGAATTCTAATGCTTTCAGAAGATTCACTAAACCAGTTGAGAAATATTTGTGGTGCATCAATCAGTGGTTTATTTGGATGAATTCTAGCAGGACATCTGCATTTCCTGGCTGGAGCTATTCCGAGGTAGATGGAGAGACTGTTGGTATTGTCACTTCTGGCAAAATATAAAACTCTGAAATTACATTTCCATGCACTTCTCTTCCACTGCAAAGGTTGTTGTGATTTCTTAGGTCATGATGGAACGTGTTGCCCTGAGGACTGTTCAGTGCGGTCTTCTAAATAATGTCATTGAGGTGACCTGTTCTTTGTAAAATACTTCAGTTTCTCTGAAGAGAAAGGAGTGTGGTGGCCCGAGAACAATTGGTTTCAATTTCTTCAAAAGGTTGAAAGAAATGTGTTTCAAAACCAGGGAAATTATGTGTAAGCAGTTGACAGTTATGTGCATTGAGAACCTTATTTGTTTTTTGTTATATTTTTGTTTTAACTCTTGTACACCAAGGCACAATAAGAGCAACAATCCCCAAATGAGGCCTTAGTAAGGTACAAGGCTTTTGAGTGGTATGTGTAAACTCAAGATTCGAGAAACATGCAGAAGACAAGCTGCTGCTGACTCTTCATTCTACCGAAGTAAATGTTAATTTTGGTTCTCTGTCATACTCCTAAAGAGAAGCTGCAAACAGAGTTAAGTTGGTTCATTAGGATTTAGAAATTCTGTTATGGCAAAAGAAATAAGAAGTTAGGTTTTAGTTTCTTTTATCCAGAGCATTCACATCCATTTTATCACTGCCAGGAAAAAAACCCTTCAACTGCTCTGTTGTATTGAAGAGTTGCTGTGGAGATTACTGCTGTAAATGTCAGTGGAGGCCATGCAATAAGGGAAGTGTAATCTACTAAAGCCTTTGGTAAAAATTTTCTCTTTTTCTCAACAGAAACAGGCAGTTAAAAGCAGAGGCTGTAAAAACCTTTGGACCAGTCAAGTACTGGGCAGAGAAAGATGATGGTTGATATTGCTCAGGGCTGGGTGTGGGTGAAAGGAGCAGGACTGGTCCCCTTGCAGAACAGTGCTACAGCTAGAGGACCCAAAGAGCGATGAAGCTGAAAGTAAAAAAAAAAATCATCCTTTGAACTTCCGGAGCTTATTCTGACCTAAGCTGTTCAAGGAGAAAAGGGTAGTGAGGAGCTATACAACACATGCATTAGACCTGGTTATAGGTGCTGTCATGAACACTCTTCTTTAATAAGCAACAATTCAAATATGTTGTAACTGTATCTTTTATTTCAATATTGAACAGAAGTGATCAGTGTTGCAGTAGGGGATTAGGTTATATAGGCTTGAGATGATAAGGAAAATAATATACTTGAGGTTTGAGACCTTGAAAGTCTCTTCTGAGTCATGGCATGACATCATTCACGTATAACTATGGTCCTTCATCAAAAGGCCTCAAAGGGATGGTGATAACATTGTTTAAAACAGTTTATATAGTGTAGTCAATGTGACTATATTGGACAAGAATCTATGGGATGCTTAGGGAAAGACTTTAAGAAGAGGGCAAATACACTGCAATATGTCCCCTTCTGGACTCTGAGTGTTTGTGTTTCAGGGTGTTTGTTTAAAGTTCAATCATGTAGACTGTGTGCAGAACAGTTACTTGGTGGACTCAGGTTGGTATGTGACTTGCTTTTTCAGAGTCTCAGATACCTGTGTGTCAGCTGTGCCATGGAGGGATGAATTACGTACCAATACCTGTTGTATTATGATACACAAGTTCTAATTCTAAATGATTCTGGTTTTAATTTTTAGCAATCTGTGTTGTGTAAGGCATGAACAAGAAGGTCCTGAGAAGAGGACCAAAGACTTATTTTTTCTGCTCTGTAAACAGTGTAATGTAACTATGTAATATTATATATCTCTGCATTTTGTGAAGGATGTAGTGAAGTTGGACGAGATAGAAAGGGGGAATAAAGGAGCTGTGATTTCAGCTTGAAGAGGAAAAGGCTGAGAAAGAATTCAGGTTTTAAACATAACAAAAGTGGTGAATTAAGTGTATGTGGAACTGTTCACAGGTTCTGCAACATGAGTGCTGAAAATTGAAGTTTCTACTTGAAACTGCTAGATTGGCTGAAAAAAGAAAATGTACATTTTTGTGCTGTGGATATTGTAAGGGCTTTGTAGCATTTGACTACCCAGATGTAGCTCTAGAAAGTGTGAGAGCCTTCTTTGAACAATGCCAAAATATTTCCACTAATGCTGTCCAAACAGTATTGGGTTAAACTCAGACCACTACAGCTGAATACTGTTGGAGCTGGGGAATGTATTGACCTCAGCCCTGCAGTTCTCTGCTTGGTGTGGCAAAGAAACCTGTTTAATGTTGACAACAAAGCATTGCCAGCATGATGGTTGTTGGAAAACACTTAGGAACTGTGCTTTATTTGGAGAGGAGAATATATTTTTTTCTCTTTCTCTGAAACAATATTTTGATGGATAGCAGGTTTTCAAAGCATCTAGGAGCTTCAAATCTAAACCTTAGTGCATTATGGGGAAACTTGGTAACCTTTAATTGAGATTGAAAATATTATTTTTTGGAAAATTTTCCATTTTCTAAATTGAAAATGTTAGATTTCAGGTGGGACTTTTACCAATGATGTTGTGGTTTAAGCCATTCAAATATTGTTTGCAAATTGAATGATAGATAATGAGCATAAATATCCAATGTGCTAATTATGATGCTAATAGGTCATTAACATCTGATTCTGTTAGCACTAAGTGATGATATTTAATTCGGGCTGCTTACTATTGTCTTTGCATTTATTGAATCTAACAAGGCATGCAAGATACTCACGTGATTTGTTCTCTAAAGATTTATCTAAAAAATACTGTTATAAATGTAGCCCTTATTTTTTCCCCTCAATACCGTTTATTCACTTTTCTGTTTACTACTAATAATCAAATAATTGTAATTTCAGTGCCCATAATTTCCATGTAAGTGCCCTACAAAATGTATGGTCAGAGAATGTTCTCTGTTCTCCTTTTCAGTGCCACATTAATTTCTTTTAATTTATCTGTGATTTACTATGTCATAACGCTCATAATACCAGTAAGAAAGTGTAATCATATGACTCACTGGAGTTGAGATGCAATGCAGATAGCATCCACTCACATCACACTGTTGGTGAGAAAGGCAAAGTAAAGGTGGGATGTGGATAGACAGATGGAGAAGACTCGCAGTGCAAGGTACAGCCAAACTGGAGCATGCCAGGTGGGCTTGTTAATGTGCTACCCAAGTAGTTTTTCAGTAGATATCATTGGATATATTTGATTCATGGTCTTGCCATAATGCTCATTCTATGTCTCCCTGCTGAAGCTATGGTCTATAAACTCAGAGTACCTTCAGAGCCTTTGTATGGGTTTTGCTTCAGGAGCACGATTGGTTGTGCTTTTGAGCTTCAGTGACTGATGGCATTCTGTGGCAGAGCTTTCATCAGCTTCATGGTGTGCTTAAAGCTCAAGAGATTCACTTGCTGTTTCTTACACCTTTTAATTAGGGAAGGGAGTAAGTATTGTGCTTGCTTTCTCCAGGCACTCATAATGAATGGTACATACCTCTTGCTAAACTTGCCACAGGCTGAAAAGGTTGTGATAATTAATTTCCATGCCCCCACCCCCCCCATCGCCATGTGCATGGTAGCTGATACATGTATTTATTTTCTTGGCAAACTTTCTGTGTCTTTTCTAGTTCTACCCTAGCCCTTTCAAGGCAGGGAGGAAGCAGACTAGCATTTCACATATTTATAACATGACTTGATATTTTTTTAATTATTATTTCTTTCCTAATATTCTAGTTTTCTTGTGAATGCAGTACATAAACCTGACATTTGCAAAATACTGTCTTGAATGGCAGTAATTAGCTCAATTTCCATTGCTCTATGTGTAGAGCTGTTTTTGCATGTCACTTCATATTTATCAACTTCATACTTGATCTGCCATTTTCTTACCCAGTCATTAATTTCTCCTGCTGCTCCCTGCAGCCTGCTAGTTTCTTCCTTTCAGATTTCTCCTAGACCTTGTTGAACATTAAGCTAGAAACACTCTGAAAGTGATACAAATTTTGCTATTTGATGTAGCTCTAGGGACAGCTGGTGATTCCTTCTGTGTAGGAAATAGGACCCAGAGCTGTTCTTTGTGGAAGAGCTCTCTTGGGAATCTCCCAGGATGGCTCCGAGAGGTGTGTCTTCTCAGGTAGTATTATGTGGATTATTGCCAATAGTGGCTTTTACAGCTGTTTTATGCTCCCAGTTTAATTATTTCTTCCACATAGACAGAAAAGCATACTTTGTCACCTAGAGATTAAAGAATTGCTTAATAGAAGATATACACACCTTTCAGTGAATGAGTATTTTTGTATTTCACACGCACAGATGAGCTCTTCACAGTTCCAGATCCCTTTCTTTTTTCTTTTTAAGCCTGTGTGCATCTTGGAATTGTAGCTTAGGTCAGGGTGCCAGCATGCAGTGTTAGCTTTGCTTAAGTCCTGACAGACATTCACCTTGTGTTTACAGCTCAGAGGAAGGGAAGAGTTGTTTTTGTCTGAAGTCTGTATTTGAACGGCAATACTCTGTTTCGCTGGGTACAGCTCACTCAGAGGCTACAAATACCCCGTGTATATGGATATTTGAATTCACTTAAGAGGCTACATGGCCATATACGGCTTTGAGGCATATTAACAATTTTTTTTTTCTGCATGGAAGGTCAGTTCCACCTATAGAAATCCACATATTTTTAGAGCTGGTTAGTGATCTGTAGTTGTTGTAGAGTCTCTTTATAGTTATATCAGACTTTTCCAATACTTTGTTTTGAGGGGATAAATTTTCATAGTATTACTTCAAGGTCTTTATGGAGTTAAACAAGTTTGTGTATAACAAAACTAGGTCATGTGAGCAAGACTAACCTGTATGTAGGCAGATAAAACAGGGAATGGAACAAGCTGTGAACAGAGGAAACACATGAAAAAAGGCAGCATGACCCCTACTTGAAAGTTAGGAAGTAAAGTATGTGCTTTATTTAATTTTATTTACACTTTCTATATTCTGAGCAGATCAAAGTTTTTCAAAATTGAAGACCCTAGATTACATTTATACTAGAGTATAAGGATACAGCACTGAATAAATCCCCTGTGGACATAACAGCTGATGTTCTGTGCAGGAGATCCTTACTGAAAAATCCAAACAAATCAAGTGATGCCTGATATAACTCCATTTACTGCAATATGAGCAAGGATTTTATATCTGTGACTCTCATGCTTTGTTGGTATTAATAAATGAAGTTCCAGTAATGTGCTAAATGTTTCTGTGGTGATTCAGAAATGGGACAGTAATTTTTACTTCTCCACAGATCCCAAGTCAGCAGACCTTTAAATTGAATACTTTGATAATAAATGGGCCAAATCAGCACATGTGGTGTACACAGCCATGTCTGTCTAGGCATGTCACTAGCGAGAAGCTGAACAAGGCTTTCTCGGACAGGGCTTGTACTATCCACATGAAGGAGGTAAACTTATCAGCAGTGAGACGGACGGCTGCAGAGCTGCCAGCCTGAACTTGGCTCTGCTGCAACAGCAGAGAGTAAAACCAGAGCAATGCAGATACACCTGTCCAAAGCCTGTGTCTTGGTGTGGTTAATGGCATGTGAACACAGGTAACACCCTTGCTGAGGTGTTGTTTTATGAGGGGGGAGTCACTGCAGCGCTGCTGTGTCTCTCAAATGCTGGAGTGGAGTCAGCTGGAGTAGTGTCCTTTACATAAAATGCCAGTGGTTGCTACTTTAGGCGTCTCTTTTCCTGCTGCAGTTTTGTCATTAAAATTTCAGTGTATTTTCAGCAAACATAGCAAGGATTGTATAATTTGGTTGATTGGCATGGGTTTTATTCATCTAACAGGAGATCTCCACAGAGATTTGTGTACATCTGTTGATTTTATTCTCCTTTCTCTCATCCCTTCATCAGAGAAGACTTGTTTGCCTGAGGACAGTGATGTCCCTGGGGATGGTGGGTCGTTAGTGAAACTCAAAATTGATACCTAGTTGTTCTGAACCAAGATTGTGATCTTAACGCCTTGCTTTAATGTGGCTATCATTAATGTGCAAAGACTTAGGTATTTGTAAGTTGTGAAAGCTTTTCTATTCTCCCATTTGCTCTGCTTATGGTTTCACTGAACCTTGTTTGTTTGCTGCTTGTATTAATAAGGGAAAGAGGAAAATCCTATCCTAGAGTAAAACTATTCACTAGTCATTTAAAAGACAATGTATTGTCAGTACAGATGCTTCTATCTGCATCTGCTCTACATATCCACATAATATCTTGTCATATAAATGAGTCAAATCTTGTTGAATGCTCTCTAACATATATGGAGATAATCCAATTTAGCCAACTCAAAAAATCATGACAATGTTTTTTTACTTGGTATACCTACTTTCTGCTGCTAAGTCTTACTGTAAACTGTGCTCAAAGAACATTGGGGCTTGTGTCTTCTCATGGTTTTACTTCCTCCTCTGGTTCCCTTCCAGCTCTCCACATTTCACAAGTGGAATCCAAGGCTGTATTAGGAAGCTAGTAGGTCCCAGATCCTGTTAAATTGAGTGATTGCATTTAGGAAGACAGACACTCCCTCAGGAGTCTGCCTGAAATCTGCTACAAGGAAAGGTTCACGCACTGTCCATCTAAAAGGCATCTATCCCTGTGCTGTGTCAATGGAATGAGAAGTATGTGTCCGTGGTGATCTGGGATAAACTGAACAACTTTTATTTTGACAAGAAACTACATAATTTTAAAGTTGAGTGTGGTTTTAAATTTTTCTTGTTTATTTTTCATGTAATTTTCTCCATGAAGAGACTGTGTCCTGTCAGATTAATTAGGCCTGATGAATTACTTGAGATCATGCAGCAGCAGCTCTTAACCTTTGTAGCTTGTTATAGGCATGGTGATTTACATGCTAAACCTTAACAAAATTTTAAATTAGCACAAATGTTTTCTTTATTCTTGATGTGGCTGACATAGTATTTTTAGTAAGAAGAGGTTAATCGTCCATGACAGGTTGATCAAATTATTTGAAACATATTGCTGCATTTTATCTTGCATTTCTATTTCTTTTAGTTTAAATACTGCTAATGTGGTATAGCTTATTTCTTCTCATAATGGTATATGTTTTTCCTAACTAAATTTTTAACCTAACCACCCCCCTGCTGCCAATTCTAACAGTCCTTCTTTTACACTAACCTAAATATGTTGCCGGTAAACTGAGCGAAAGGGAATGGATTGACCTGTGTGTTCACACCACTGGAGTTGCAGGCAAGACCCAGCAGTTGAATAATTTATGTCTGAGCAGGTTTGCTCTCCTTGCAAAGGTAGGCTTCAACTCCAGTTTCTCTCGTTTTCATTACTCTGTCTTTCATCTCCCTTCACTTACCATAGCTCAGCCAGGAAAATGAATAAATTCTAATCTTCCATTCAGATTCCTTTCTTTAGGAGAATGATGAAGAAATAGAGGCCACAGCAACCCTCAGTGACTTGTGATTGATAACTGGGGAGAGTAAACTCCCTCCTGTTGTCAAAACGGTAACAAATGTTTTCACAACGATTGTTTAGATGGTACTGTAACTAACATGAAGCCATCTGGACTGATGAAAGCATAGCAAATAAAGTACTCTGCTAGTTTAAAGAGATTAAGGCCATTTCTTCCTTCTAAGTAATCGTAATCTGTGGATTTCAGCACTTGAAAATGTTGTTTTCTTTTTGGTCAACAGCTGGTAACACAACTCTTTGAATGTGCTGAAGTCTGGGAAACGAGCAGCCTGCTTTTGTTTGGTAAATACAATTGATAGGCTTCCCTCTGTGTTTAGATTAAAAATCCGGTTGCAGGTATAGGTAGAAAATGGGTACAAGTCTTTGTGTAAATCTCAGTTTCAAAACTGTCCACCATCTCATAGGAAAAAAGAGTAGAAAATTTGCAGTGTAAAACCTAGGATTGACTTCAGTGAGTTGGACAGAGATGATGAGTTACATGATGTTGTGGTTTAATCCCAGTTGGCAACTAAGCCCTATGCAGCTGCTCACTCATTCCCCCTTAGTGGGACGGGCAGAAAATTAGAAGAGTAAAAGTGAGAAAACTTGTGCGCTGAGATAAGGACAGTTTAATAGGGAGAGCAAAAGCTGTACACACAAGCAAAGCAAAACAAGGAATGCCACACATTCCATGGCAGACAGGTGTTCAGACTTCACCAGGGAAGCAGGGCTCCATCTCGACTAATGGTGACTTGGGAAGACAAACGCCATCACTTTGAACAACTCCTCCTTCCCCCAGCTGTGTATCCTGAGCATGATGTCGAATGTTATGGGATATCCTTTTGGTCATTTGGGCCAGCTGTCCCAGCTGTGTCCCTCCCCAACTCCTTGTACCACCCCGAGCCTACTCATTGGTGGGTGGGGTGAGGAGCAGAAAAGCCCTCGGTTCTGTCAGCACTGCTCAGCAGGGATGAAAACATCCCTGTGTTATCAACACTTTTTTTAGCACAAATCAAAAACACAGCCCCATACCTACTCCTGTGAAGAAAATTAACTCTATTCAGACCAAAACCAGCACACATGAAAAATTACATCCAAGGTGAACACCTTCTGCTTTTCAAAAAGCTTTTATTTGTTATCGTGGATTTTGCAAGATTTGGGAAATGAAATAATTATGAGCCATGAATTGAGGATGACACATTTTTCTTTCATCACTGATTGCTTATAATTTGCAGCAATACTTAATACTTTAATTATATTGCCATTTATGTTTAGATGAGCATAGGAAGGAGATACTTTTTTTTCCGTAACTGTACCTTTTTTTAACCTACTACAAACTGGCAACAAAAAGCAGGATCTGACTCTAGTTTTTGCTTCATTATTGTGAGCTCAGAATTTAAGCTGTTTGGCATTATATTATTCTTTTTATGTCATGGCTTTCTAGTAAAAATAAACTTTTGGTTTGGAGTGAAAATGTTTCATTTTAGAAGTATTGAACATAGGCATAGAATAGATTTCACATTGTCTATTAGAAAGGCAGCTAGATTTATTTGTGGGCTGTGTTGTTGACGGTGTACATCTTATGCACACATTTTATGACTCTGATGCTCAGTCTGAGTGTTGTGTATACTGCAGTGGTTTTAGTGGCCACAGACTGTCTCTTAATAAAGTGCCAGGTGAAAAAAGTGCTTCATGTGGTCTCTTCCTGTTTGAATTCTCTTTAGTTGATGACATGCTCAGAAGTCTCAAGAGTCCTCATCATATAAGTTAAACAATGCTTTGCTCCAGGTGATTGTCAGTCCAACTGTGGAATACAACTGCTATTTAAATATCTTGCAAGCTCTTCTAATCCCGATTTTTAAGTGTTTTCCCTAAAGGGACATTTTTAATGAGGGTTATACTACACTAAGTAATCTGTTAGAGGAGCCAGCAGCCATGAGTGGTATGCTCTGAATTTGTGGCTGTCCCACTTTGAGAGGAAGAGGGAAGTTGAGAAAGCTGTTGCCCTGGGGGTTCCTGCTATAGCTCCTGCACCATGGAAATCTCTAGTGTAAAGCAGCACAACGACACGTTGGATTTGAAGTTCTGCAAAACTGTTTGGGCAGCAGTACTGCCCAGTAGCATTTTGAGTTTGGGAATGATTTTTGCCTGTTACTGTGCTTTTCCTATTTAAAGCCCATGACTATTTGTTTCCTACTTGCTAGCGGCCATAATCTTCTGGCCAGTGGTGCTCAGCTTGTGTAGCGGTGGAGCAGAGGCAAAGTGTGCCACTGAGTTTCAGCAAGGGATTTGCATATGCTCTTAACTTCACCCAAGCACTACTCCTACATTATTCATGGCCAAGGTGTTAAGAGATCTGTGTTTGCATGCAGGTCAAAACTACTGAGACCTAACAACTGTTTAATTTGCTAAGTATTTTGGAAACAGGTTTAATAAGGGCTAGTAAAGTCAAGTCTGCTGTACCGCACGTGAAAGTGGAGTCATGAACATTGCATAAAACTCTGTGACGAGTGAAAATAAACCTTGTTTAGTCCTCTGCTGTTGCACAGTACAGGCAGAGTCTGTCATGGAAATGATCTGGGTCAGCTGAACTGTCCAGTGTGGTCACCTTGAGCACAGCGCGAACAGGTGGGATAATGTCCTGCTCATGACTTTGCACTGGGTCCTCCCTTCTTCTCTGAGCCCAGGGGGTTGGTCAAAGCCATTTAGTGCCAAGGTAGGAAGGTGTGTTGAAGGATCTGTTCTGTAAGTCTGCTTTGCACTTACATGGAACATACCTGTTTTTGTGCTAATTTGTCCCACCTTAGTTCTGTTGCTCAAATTCGTGATGATGCATTTTTTTCTGTCAAGTGTCTTTGAAGCAATGTGTGGGACTGCTGAGGTTCTCCATGTCTTTGGTGTCTGTGAAATTAGCAGCATGTATTTATATGGAATTGATTTTTTTTTTTTTTTGCTGTTAGCATGAATTTGCTGCTGTAAGTAGTGACTCATCTGAATCTGCAAAGCATCTGGCATTTTTGGAGACCATTCTCTGCTACCACACAATATACCAGCATTTAAGCCATTATGTTTAGACTGCCAAGGAAAAAAAGATTAAAGTAGTTGAGCATAGCAAAAAACGAAGAGTCACAAATATGTAAATTGGTTTCAGTAAGTGTTCAAGCAGCTGTAGATTTCAGATGTAGTTCTAAAAAGGTCCATGTGTAGTTCTTTCTATTCTGAATTTTAAATATATACCCAAAATATGGTATCTCTTGATTAATGAAATAACTATTTCTCTACTTCTTCGAACTGTTTTCCTGATTCTGTTCATATTTCAACCTGGTGAACAGACTTTCTTTGTTTGCTCTGGTTTTATATAATGGTTTAATTAGAAAGTAGTATATCAAAATCTCGGATAGCTCTTCACTTGCTAAAGTCATTTTTCAGCTTGTCGCTTTGTTCTTTGCTGAGCTGGAATCAGATCAAGTTTGCTTACTAAGTTTCTCTAGAGCAGCATTTGAATTCATCGTGAACATATGTGCCAGAGTTGCAAGCCATGGTCCTAGTACTTATCTCAGTATCTGAGCTCTCAGTTTAACATAAGAAAAGTACAGAATTGAGCGCGCATGTTTGGGGCCTATAAGTATTAAAGACATCTGGGAGTCTCAGAGTATTACTAAACTAATGGACTGCCTGAAGCCTTACAGTGCAAAGTGCCTTTAGGCCTCTGTAAATTAGAGGAGTGTACTGCTAAAGCAGCAGTTAGTACTTTCTTAGCTGATTTTAGCTAAATCAGGTTGTGTGAGGCATTCTCTAGTCAAGTGAATTCTTCAGGTATTCACTTTCTGTAGACATGGTATAAATTACCTTTAATTTCAGAAGCTGCTAGTAATGTAAGTTTACGTGCAAAGAACAGGGTCTTGCATGTTGATAATGGGTTTTTCTGTACATGTAAATATATAAGAACTCTTGGATCCTGTGATAGCATTGAGATCGTAAGGGTGGATTCTGATCAGAAAAGTTAGTGATGAATAAAACGTGTCACTTTAAATTGTATTAATTTTAGAACAAACTAATCCTGTAGTTAGATGCTTCCAAATGCATTGGTTTTGAGTGTTGCAGTATATCCATTTTCTGTGCCATCCTCCTAAATTTCCAGAAATGGATCACTCTGGGGCTGTGCAGACATCTGTGCGGATAAGCTGGCTGGTCAGCTGAGAGCCGGTTCAGAACCAGAAAGTGGGGGTGCCCTGCTAATAGAATACTGCTAAGAATTTATCCAGAAATACTCCTAATCTGGTTGCATTATTTTTGTTGACTTCACTTGATTTTGTTATGTTTGTGTGAGTCAGAATACTGGCAAAATATACACGTGCTTGTCTGCCAGGGAGCTTATAGAAGCGCCTTATCTACTCAGTAGTTGAATTTACTTGAGCTTTGCTCTTATTAGTTAATAACTTTTACTTTCCTAGGTGTGCACCTAAGCATAGTTTCTATGCCCACAAACAATGCTATCTTCCTGTATAGAAGAGTCATTCAAAGTGCATATTACCATGAAAAGAAGAAATGTGAAAACTCTTCATTCCTCTCATTAAAATTTCATATGAGTATTGGAACTTTTCTAATTTTAAAACTTGCTAGATCTGGGGGGAAGATTTGACCTGTGTCCTTGTTGGGAGGGTTTACTCTGCAGCACGCTGGCACAGCGAAGGCTTTCCTCCAGCAGTAGAAGCAGCTGCAGCGCACTGTGCTTGGGCAGCAGCGTCTTAGCTATTTCGCCGCGGGGAAAGGGAGCAGCGCTAAGAAGCTGAGGAGAGAGAACTATAAATACTGCATGGCTGCAGCTATACTGCTCCTTCAACCAAGTTACTGTTGCTACATTGCACACTGCAAAAATGTCAGATCTCTTCACTGTTGTACAGAACTGAATCGCGTGGAAATAACTAACCCTACCGTTTGTCTCTGTTCTGGCTTGGAGTGGTGCTCTGGTGTTTTTTAGATTGATTTGATAAGGAAAATGGCTTATGTGACCGTGCCATCAGTTGGTCCTCCCATCTTTATCCTCCTTCAACTTTCATGTGGCTTTTGAATTTATTGCTCAATTTAAACTCAATTTTTTAAAGGAATAGAAATCTCTAACTTATAAATGTTTTAAAATGGGCGATCAGATGTAGGAGGGTCCCACACTAGAGGTCTCACAGAGGGAGAGACATGAGGTCAGCAGTTACCTATTGTTTTTGGTGTGTTGCCTGAGGGATGTGCAAGCCTGTGTGTGGCTCTCACACAGCCAAATATGAAAGCGACATCTGGCAAAGACACCTGTTGCGGTAGGAAGTGCTAGGGATGCATGAGTAACTTGGAATTTCATGCTGCAGAGGTTTACTTAGGGATGCATCAGAGGCTCTGAGGGGAAGAGGAGCTTCTGTTTTAGTGATGCTCTGCCTGAGGAAAGGAACATAATCTGGGGAGTGACTCGACAGTTTTTGTCTACATGTGGGCATTCAGAGGATCATTTTGAGGAAAGATAGGACAGTTGCTCCCTTTTCCAATGATGGTGTCCTTCTCCACTGTGTAACCTCACCCAGACTCATTAAGAAGCCAGTATTGACACTATTTAATTTGTTTTCTATGAATTTGCAATATACAAGTACTCTTGTTTAAAGAGCTTTTCCTAGCTGTTGGCAAACCACCATTTTTCATGTTGATTTTCTTGTTCTCAGGGTTAGCTCTGGAGAGAACTCTGAAAAATACTGTCCAAATTACAAAACAGAGCCACGCTGCTGGGTAATTTTTGTGAATAGAAGAATTTTCCTCCAAACACAACAAACTGCTGGCATTCTCCTGTCTTCCATGATGAAGTGCAAAAGTTTCCCACAATTTTTGTTGGGGTATTTAGTAGCTGTATGCTTAACATTTATGTTGCTTTTCATATTTGTGTTGTTTACCAACAAAGTTCAAAAATAC
This sequence comes from Heliornis fulica, assembly GCA_013399135.1. Lineage (NCBI taxonomy): Eukaryota > Metazoa > Chordata > Aves > Gruiformes > Heliornithidae > Heliornis > Heliornis fulica. Next base: position 147,539 of record VXBZ01004386.1, on the reverse strand, counting down.
TTGCTTATGTCTCAGACTATAGCTGTGTGTGGGTACACCTTTAGTAAATTATAGCGATATCTGTCTGAAACTGATCAAGCTGCACATCTTTCTTAAATCAAACAAAGCTTGTTGTGGGAAGACGTTGATCGGTTGAGAGCAGTTTTGGGAGGTTTCCTCTGTGATGGATGTTTCCTGTTCCAGGTAATCCTTCCTCTTCTGTCTCTGGATCTGTGTAGTGACAAAGCTGGTGTGTGTAGAAGAGATGGTTCAGATGTGGAAACAGCGTGTCCCATCTCTCAGAGATGAGGGAACCTGTTAGGTAGGTTAGTTGATTTTGCTTTGCTTTTAATCTGCTGAAGTTCTTTCCTTGTATGGATTCTGGGTTTTGTGGTGTGAGAAACAGCAGTTAATCTCTCCTTACTAACCTTTCCGGTGACATGATTGTGGAGATCACATTTCTGAAAATCTGAAATACAGTTTATTTCTTTGTGGTACAAAATACAGTACTTCAGGGTTGGGGGGGGGATGGTGGGGTGGTGGAATGTCCTTAAATAGCATTTCACTATTGTTGCTGTAAGATGATTGTGCAGAACTATGCGGGTGCTAGAATCAGCTTTGTAAATATTTTCTTCCTACTCAAAACTTCTGCAATAGATTTATGTTTAGTAAAATATGTCAAAGTCTATCTTATTTAAATTAAATAATGGGCTTTCTTCAGCATAAGATTCTACCCGTCAGTTAAGGCAATAAAATATCATTCTGGTCATGCACACATTCAGAGCTTACCAGTTAACTAGCTATAGACTATCGCTTACTGTCCTGGGAACTGGACTGTGGAGCTCAGCACCTGTCTGCTGATTTGTGGAATCTCTTTGGGGGACTGGAAACAGTGGACCCTAATTTCTGGATCTCAGATGGACTTGAGAGGAAAAATAAGCATCTAGCTGCTCAAAATCGGGTTGTTTAGCAAATGTGCCTGTGAGGGATGCTTAGTGCTTTGGCAAGACTTAAATCAAGGAAGATGTCCGTGGGAAATGGTGAAGCAGCATCCTTCACCTTCTGTCGGATTGGCCTCAAAGTATGTCTGTCTTGATAACAAAGAGTCTATTTTTGCCTTTGTACTGACTTAATGCTGCTAGAAGCACACTGAATTGAGTGAAGTTACATCAGGCTTTTCCCTTAGAAAGCTGTGCCTAAGATTTATGTTACGGCATGATGAGTACGTTAGAAATCTGCAGCGTAGTGAACTTCCTGTCTCTCTTGCAGACTAACATATCAACATCCCCCTTGTGCTGTGTTTCTGCTTTATAGATTTTAATTAGGGTGGCGATTAGGTCAATTTCTGCACATGTCAATCTTCTTTGTCTTTATGTTTTACAGGAATATGAGGTGAGAGCACGCTAGATTTTGATGATCATCTTGGCACCATTGCTTTCTTCAGTGCATTGACAGGTACATGTGCCAAACTAACGTTGCAGAGAAATGATTTAAGTTACTTGTCAGAGATGGGAAGACTGACAGTTTGACAGTTGCAGCCCAGGACTTCAACCAAGTGTCTTGCTGGATTTCAATAAACAAGTTTTACTGAAGCAGGTTTTTCAAGAATTTTGATCCCCAACAGGGAAAACGTTCTTCATCCTGCTTTACCGTGTTGGGTGGGCTACAAGAATGATCTCGGAGCAGAAGAATTTGCAACTTAACTGTAGCCTGTAGTGAAGATGGTTAGCTTTTATCCTCATGTGTAACAGCTCTTTTCCTCCTCCTCCTCCTGAATATACTTTAAATGTGAACAAACAGATAGACTAATGGTATAATACTTCTTGTATTAGACATGTTAACCCACTCC
>VXBZ01004386.1:130112-145672 GCA_013399135.1 Heliornis fulica | reverse complement strand
TTTTTTTTTTTTCCCTGGGAGCAATTTATTAACGAGTTCATTATAAATTTGCAACTGATATTTCTGGGGTTTTGTGCTATAATGGACTAGTAAGTCAGTGTAGAGCCTTTTATCATACAGCACAAACATGTTCCTTGTATCTTTTTCAGAGATTACTATTCAAATGGCTTCTCGTCCCTACATATCTCACTTTTTTTATTTTTCTATTTTTTGTTGTTTAAATCTTATCTTTTCTGTGGTTCTTGTAAAACACGATTTAAGACGATTTAAGAACTTTTGATAGTACTCTGGAGGTGATGTAACTTTTTGTGCAAAACTGATTCTTAAATTCAAAATGTTTTGTTGGCTTGCAGTCCAATAACTGCACAATAAATAGAAGTTTTAAACTCAGAATTCAGAAACCTAGAACAAAAAGGCCATTGATTTAAGACCAATATTTCCATATGATCTGAAAACTTAACCCCCCTAATTTTCTATGTGATGAAAGAAACTGATGATGCCTTTTCTTGCGTTGGCTGCTGCAGGTGTCTGTGTTAACGCACACAGATCAAAGAGCATATAGCGAGGCCTGACAGTATCTTTGGATGGGCACTGGAACAAGAGTGAAAATACAAAAATTATGTTAAATGTGTGAAAGGCATTAACATAAAGTGTGTGGTGACACAAAATAGTACAATGTGGAGCAGTAGTCTGCAGAAATTGAAAAAGGAGAGAAAGATTAAAAAACTCCGTGTACCTCAAAGGCCAGTACAAAATTTCTAGCTTATCAGGCATTTAATGAATGATTGCTTCTGTGATAGTGCCACTATCAAAGAAAAATACCAATGCTAGTCAGAAGAGAAAGGTAATGGTATTGACACAGGTGCACAAATTTGGATTTTAAATATTGTATTTAGGTGCATTGAGTTGCTGTGAACAATTATGTTTTATTGGCTGAAAGGTGTGAGTTTGTACTTGTGGTTAGGAGCATTTCAGTAGTCAAGTTGGCCTTTGGTCTGTGGCATGACCAAAATAATCCAACAGAATCCACACATCCATGTTGCACCCTGATAGGGGTTTTATATGTTTTGATAGAGAAATGAGAAAGTATGAATTGTGAAAGGAAATATGTGAAATAGTTCTAAGAACAGGAAAATAAACTGAAGTCACTCAATTTTTAAATTACTTGCTCAGTTGTACGCAATTGTTTATAGGAAATGGAAAGGTTTTATCAGGATATGGCTGAACTACCTTTCAAGTAAGTGTGAAGCATAAGGAACAACAGTTAGTCATAACGAGTATACAAACACCGCAATATAGCTTAAAATATAGATGTGCTTGTCTAAGGCCTTTGCTTACTTTTTCAGTCTTGTTTTGTTGGTTTTTTTACCTTAATGTTGTTCTTTCCCATGTACATTCGCAGCAGTCACAGTCACTGCAGATATGACAAGCAGACATTTGTGGCTGAGCATGCTGTGCTGTTTCATAGCAAGCCAGCAGTGACAGTGATGGTTGATACAGGCTGTAAATGCTCCTCTGTGCTTTACGTGCTTTGAGTAGTTAGCGAAATGGAACTTTCATTCCATTTTTTTGATTTTCTTAAAAATATTGTTGCAGGTCTTTGTTACACAAATCAGTCTTCAGTTATGAGTCTTTACACGTCTATATGTATTTAACAGACTATTGTAATAGCACAAATATATTTCTGTATATGTGTGTGTGTATATATATATATATATGGTTCTTTTTCATATAGCAGAACATTATTTTGTATGATTTGCTATTAGCTAATGAGTCTTCATCAGGCTAGAATGTAGGAGAACCAGTCTTCTGCCCTTGGTACCAACAAAGATTCAGGCAGCCAGGTCAGGAGCTTGGGTGCTGCCACAAGAGGAGATGGTCTGAGGGCCATCCTGCCTCATCGGGACCTCCTGCTGAGACCATGGCTGGGCAGCTCTAGTGCCTTGTGTAGTTCCTGACTCCAGGAAGTGATTGGTGACCTGCTTATTGGGTGGAAAGTTAGGAGGCAACCAGAGATCTTGTACAGAAAAAGCTGATCGTTCCCTGTGTCCAGGGGGAGAGACAGGAGAAATGTCAAGATTATGAAGTGTAAACGAAAGTGTGTAAGAAAGTTAAACTCTGATATGCTTCCAAGGGCAGAAATGGTCACTCTCCATGTGTGGCTTAAAAATTGTGTGGAGAAGAGTTGTTCATATTTATAAGAGGCCAAGGGAAACCTTTCAAGATGAGCAAGTTTAAGGAAAAAAAAAAACCTCCACAAGAACAAAAACCTGTGAGGAAGACTAAAATTCGTGGAAGAACGTAAACCAGACATAAAATCTAATGACAAACCTTTTTTGTGCTTCTGTCCTTCAAAATATATTTATATTTTCATAACTTTAAATAAAAGGAGGGCTTTTCTTGCTCTGTCTCTGCCTCCCTTGTTCCTGCAAGTAGCAAAGCAGAGCGTGGGCTCAGTAAACCTCATGAGTATGTCCTGAAGGATTTGGTTCACATGATGGGCTTAATTATTTTCTTCCTGCTACAGCTGCATTACATGGCAAGCAGAGCAGCCTAGACATTGCTCTTATAATGAGGTGCAGAGATAGGTAGCTCTGACAGCATCAGCAGCAGTGTTAGCAAATGAGCCTTGCATAGAAATTGTTCAGATTAGCATTATATGTGGAAGTATTTGAGCAGCAATATAGAAAGAAGTTAAATGAAGTGAAGGGTGTGTCTCATAGCGTCCCCCCAGTTTTACAGAAAACTAAGAGTCCTTTCAAGTACAATATTCCTGGGCATTGCTGCCTTTCATTCCTAGAGAAACACGGTCCTGTGCATGATGGCTGGATGTCTCAACTTGCTGACTGTGAAATCTTGTTTCAGCAGCTCAATACTGATGGAGCATTTAGTAAGAACTTTTAGTAAAACCTTTCCTAATGGCCTAAACTGATAGTAGTATGTCTGGAGTTTGGGAAATGCTGGATTTTATTAGGAGTATTTTTTATCATGATTCAAGCAAGTTTTTTTTTTTAAGTGCTTTTATATTCAGTTTGTGTATCTTGATTGGACTGTGATAACTTCTGTGGCTAGAATCTCCAAAGTATGCCATCTTAAAATTATAAATGGTAATGAATTCACTTAATCAGGTCTTACAGGAGTATAATCAGTATGAAATCTAGTCAATTGGAAATAAATCTGTTTAAAGTATTTCTGGTTCTCCAGCAGCCTCATTTTAGTACTTGTATTGCCTATAACTGAATTGGAGACCTACAGAAACAGGTAGGAATCACAGTTTGTATAGAAATCACTCTAAGTACTGTAAACAAATCCTGAACTTTTGGTGATGCTGAATTTTACCTGTATCTCCATTGTAAACAACAGACTGGACTCTTTATAGATAAAATATAAATTCAGACAATAATAATTTAAAATGTGATTTCTGCTTGAAAGATACAAGAAAGGAATACATTGTTGGTAGTGGGTTTATTAGCCAGCATGCATTTGTATGGTTGAAATGTGTTATACATGAGTGTTCAGTGTGTGGACAATGTGAGACCATACTGATTGCAAAATGTATGTTTGCTTATATGCTAACTTTTGAGAAGCTTTGGGGTTACAGAACTAAGATGTAGTCCTGGGTTAATCTTCTAGTTTAATCTTAACTCCTTGTATCTTAGCTCCACATGAAGACAAAATACAGATAGAAGTGTTGCATTTTGCTGTTGGCCTCAGTAAGACCAGGCTGTCCATACAGCATGGTTGTCAGTTTCTAAACTTAGTCCTGGCCTTGCACTTCTTCGCAGGGTCAAGTTTTTTGTAAATGGTTTGGTCATGGCTTTGTTATATGTGTCACCACAAGGGAAAAATGACGTTATTTCTCTGTCCTGGAGGAGGGGATGGAGTGTGCTTTTGTCAAGTTTGTGTGTGGCACCAAAATTGAAGGAACAGGACTACCATCCCTAGGGACCAAGGCAGGCTGGAAAAATAGGCTGACAGGAGTTATGTGAAGCTCAACGTGGATAAATAATACTAAGTCCTGCGTCTGGCAAAGCAGAGCCCTTGCAGTAGTGCAGGTGGGGACAGAGCAGCTCTGAGAAAGGGGGAACACAGGAGAGATGTTGGCAGATTGGAGCAGGTTCTGTAGAGGACCATTAAGAATGTGGAGGCTGGAGTACTTGTTCTACGAGAAGAAGCTGAGGGACAGGGATGGTTCAGCTGGGAGAAGAAACAATTTCAGGGAGCGACAGCTGGCAGCAGTTCATGGCAGAAGGATGAGCATCAACAGTTGTAAGTTGAAACAGGAGAAGCTCAGACTGGGTATGAGGAAAATCTTTTTTCCCCGTGAGGATAGTAAGGCAGACATTGCTCAGAGAGATTGTGTAGTCTCTGCTCTTGGAGCTTTTCAAGGCAGACCTGAATAAAGGCATGAGCAGCCCAAGCAGATCTCATTGCTGAACTTGTCTTTAATCCAACGTTCTGCTGGAGGCATGTGGAGACTTTGCTGACAAAGGTGACTTGATTTTTGTGACTCAGAAACACAACAAAGAATCCACATGGAAGGTGATATTTGTCTTGATCTGCATTGAGAGGGATACTTCAGAAAGATAGAGGATACTGAGATTTCACAGTGTTTTGCCATGGAGAGTTAGTAATTGTTGTCTGGAGCCTTTAATGGGATCTCCTTGAATGGAGAAATCTGAATCAGAAGTACTGTAAGCAGTTATCCCAGCGTGATTTAACTTGCTATTTGTTTTTAATATTAAATTCCAAACTACACCTGGCACTTAAGTAATGAAAGCTCAAAGAGTTTGTCATAAATCTGTCTGTATTTTTAAACATTAATGTTTTTTATATTTTTTGTTTCCCTACTTCTGCATAGTAGTCATGAACATGTATCTCATTCTGTTTTCTTCTTGTCTAAGAAGTGATCTTTTATTTCTCGAGCTGTTTACTGAAGGCAGTAATTAGGTGTGGGCAGTCAGGAAAGACAGGTAATGAGAAAAACTGGTTCTTTTAATCAGTCTTATTGTGTCTTGATTACTTAAATTCTGACCAGATATAATTTGCTAAAAATGAGTTTCTTATTTTTACAATGAGCTGAATCAAAATCTCAAAGATGAAGAGAATAACTTATTTCTCAGTTCATCTGCAGAGTCACTGTGCTACCTGGGTCATCATGGCATATCACTTAACCTTTCTTAGTCTGCAGCTATTTTTCCCAAGTCTGCTGTCACCGTCATCATTCATTCACATAAACAATCCTAAAGAATGTTCTTAACTGTGCCATGAACTCAGGCTTTACACAAGTTGGAGTATATCAGTTGGAGGGGCAACACAGCAGGGCACAAACAATTCAAGAGGATCCTGGTGTTTATTGATGATAACTTTGTTCTACTAGTGATCGATGGGTCAACAAAGAGAACTGTTATGCTCAACCTTGTTTTTCCCAATGTAGAGGGTTTGGTGAGGAAGGTGAAGTTCAAGGGCAGGCTTGGCTCCAGTGACCATGAAATGATGGAGTTCAAGACCCTCAGGGCAGTAAGGAGAGAGGCCCAAGAAAGCTGGTTAATACATAAGGATCACCTCCTCCAAGCTCAGGAGTGATGCATTCCAACAAAGAGGATGTTGGGCAAAACCACCAGGAGGCCTGAATGGATGAACAAGGAGCTACTGGACAAACTCAAACATGAAAAGGAAGCCTACAGAAGGTGGAAGCAAGGGCAGGTAGCTTGGGAGAAATACAGAGAAATTGTCCAAGCAGCCAGGGATCAGGTTAGGAAAGTTAGATCCCTGACAGAATTAAATCTGGCCAGGGATGTCAAGAACAACTAGAAAAGCTTCTACATGTACAGTGGTGATAAAAGGAACACAAGGGGAAATGTGGGCCCTCTCTTGAAAGAAACAGGAGACCTATTTACTGGGATGTGGAGAATGCTGAGGTATACAACAAATTCCTTGCCTAAGTTTTTACTGGCACGTGCTCTAGCCATACCACCCAAGTCACAGAAGGCAAAGGCAGGAACTGGGAGGATGAAGAACTACCCACTGTAGGAGAAGATAAGGTTCAAGACCAGGATTCAGCCTGGAGAAGGCTCCAGGGAGACCTTAACGCAGCCTTCCAGTACCTGAAGGGAGCCTGCAGGAAAGCTGGGGAGTGGGTGTTTATGAGGACAGGTAGTGATAGGATGAGGCATACTGGTTTTAACCTGAAGGAGAGGAGATTTAGATCAGATACTAAGTAGAAATTCTTCTCTATGAGGGTGATGAGGCCCTGGCACAGGTTGTCCAGAGAAGCTGTGTCTGGCCCTGGATCCCTGGCAGTGCTCAAGGCCAGGTTGGATGGGGCTCTGGGCACCCTGGGCTAGTGGAGGGTGTCCCTGCCTATGGCAGGGTGGTGGAACTAGATGGGCTTTATGGTCCCTTCCAATCCAAGCCATTCTATGATTTTATGTGTTAAAGCCCAAGCCGTGTTTGCTTTGGATTGCAAAATAAGCAGGCAAGATGCAGATAAGATCAGCAGAGTTCCTTTTTCAAAATTTCCTTCTGAAAAAATCAGGTAAGTTTTTCAGCAATTAGGATAAGAGAAGCCCAGAGACCATCTGTCACTGGGAAACAGGGAAATTTGCTGCAGACATACACAGATGGGCACAGAGCTAGTGAGGACGTGGCACATGGCTTTACTTACACAGGAGTTTGGCTGAACCAAGGGCTGGTCACCTGCCCTAGTTCTACTAGTATGTGTCTTTTCTGGGTCACCATTTGTTTGTTGCTTCCCTCTTGATTAAGAAAAGAAATTAAGTGTATAAAGGGCATGTAGTTCCTTCTGTGTCTCTCTCTCCTATATTAAAATAATATAGTAGCCCCCAGGATTGCATCTGAAGAAAATTCAGATTTAACTTAATAGCAGACTGTAAATGCTAACCCATTATATAAGGAGAAGAGGGAATTTGCTGTATCTACTCTCAGGACCTGATCTAATCTACATAACAAGACAGCAACAATTCTTCTCTGTTAACATTTAACTATGTTTGTATTTGAATTATCACAAAAACGTTTTCTTTATGGATAAGGAGGAAAAAGGTTGATAAGCATAAAATGCAAATTAACAAGCAACTGAACTGCTTTGTCCTCAGGGAAGGTGAGCCTGAGGTAAATATGTTCAACAAGCTTTGAAATTTTTTCAAATTCCTGTTGTAAATCTTTTAAAATTCTTTTATGTCCTTTCTCTTCTGACATATGATAATCTTTCTGATATTTACGTAGTCAAGTGCAGACAGAGGCTAGAAACAGAAAGACTAGGAAGATAAAATTGCTTGCCCTACATGCTTTTATTTCATAAGGAAAAATTTGAGGGAAACCAAAATGACCATTAAATCCGTCTTGTATAAATAGATAATGACTTTTAAAAATTGAAGTGGTGCGCTACTTCCACGTTACTTAGAGAACAACTCACAGCTACTTGCTCACATTGTGTCTTTTTCATTTTAGGTAACTGAAGGGGAGTTTAAAGTTTTTTTTTTTTTCATTACTGAAGTTTGTGACTTTGAAATCTCCAGTTACTGTGTGCAGGAATGCTTAATGACAGTAAATATCTAAAAGTTATACTTTGGAGTAGGGACAGTCAGTGTAACAGTTGAATCTGTACCATATTTTCCTGGTTTGATAACTGAGAGGCTGTCATATTGGGAAGAAATGCCTCATTGGATCCAGAGCTGGATATTGTTTTCAGTGGTTCATGGTGGCTTTTCAAAGCTTGCCCTGACTGTTTATGGGACAGATCCAGTCCTATCACTTTAGAAAGGGGTATTTGGATTTGTGAATCCAGAAAGACACAGCTCTGACTTGGAATGCTGGTGAACTTTGGTTATCTGGGGTAGTATGCTTGGTACTTTATCTTAAAAAGTTGTGTTAATTTTCATCACATTTAAATTAGTTATTTAGTTCATACTTATTTTGCTGCTTTTCTTTCACATCTATGTAAAGTGTTTTAAATTTGTGGATTAACACTTCTGAAACAGATAAATTTTCAAATTGAAAGTATTTTTTTATTTTTACAAATAAATGTATTAAATTTCTTTGGGATCCAGTCTCTTATTTAATACTTCAAAGTGCATTATGATTTTGTCCTAGGTGAACTACATTATCAGGCACTATTTAAAGAGTACTGTTTACGAGTACTGTTGTTTGTTAGACTGTGTACTGGAAAACAGACCTTAATATGCATGTACAAAGCCAGGGGCTGTGTTAAAAGCAACCCTAGAAATGAACAGAGACTAGAAGATACCTGCCTTGGGGCTCGTGGGGCTGGCCATAATTCCTTGTCTGGGAGAATGACCTTTAAATAAAGGTCAGACAGAAATGCAGGGGAAACCTTGCAGGTGCTTAAAAGAAAGCACTTAAGATACTATATTGCCAGTGGGAGTTGGCCTTTACTGTAAACTTCCCTATGGTTAATATTTACAAATAGTAGTGATGTTTCCCCCCCAAGTAATATAGTTTTTTTAATTTTTTTTTATTTTTAAAATAGTTAACAATTTTAACCACTGTGACTGTGCCACCCTGTGTACAATCTCTACACCAGCTTCCTTTTTCTTCTACCAGGTTCTGTTTTCTCATGTCAAACTCCCACTTCAAATGCTTTTCTGTTTTCTCCTGTTCAACTTAAACTTCAAATGTTTTAAAGTTGGTTGGTTATTTTTATCTACATCTGCTTCTTCCTGTCTTCCAACCTTGTTCATTCAGTACAGTAAGCTGCTCGTCTCTTGCATTCTTTTTATCTGTCCTTCCCCAAAATCTCTCTTTGCACCTGCGTAGTTGAACTTTCAGCCTTTCCATGAAGATACTGGGACCAGCTGAATAGTATGCAAGGAAAATAAATGCTGAGTAGAACAGAAAGTGGACAGAGGAGAATTTTAGCATCCAAAGCTACTTGGAAACTGAAGAAACTTTTAGAAAACTACCCTGTATTTTCAGAAATAGGTGGCACGTGTGGAGTTTGTACCTGCATAGGAGCGCTAATGGTGAAGTATGTCTGTTAAATTTTTTTTTTGTTTTTGAAAATTACATTCTTACAGTCTAATCTAAGACTCAGTTTAATCATGTGATGTTGGTATTTAAGACTGAATACCAGAAGTTAATGGGGCTTAGCCTCTTCTTGGCAGGTCTGCGCTGTGCAATTATACACGAACAAGGCATAACAAGCTGACACAGAAATAAAGAGCAGGTTCAACAATTACTGAAGTCAATTTAATTACATTTTTTCCTTAAAAAAGAAAAGGTTTGTATGTTTGTGGGGAGGGTCACTCTTGAGCTCTTTTGCAAAACAGTTTCTCACCTCTGCAGATCACCTAGCAAGGAAAGCAAGGACTGCATAAATCTGCCGTTAAACAGTGCAGAAAAAAACTCTCTGTGGTGGTGATGGAAACAAGTAGATATGACCATTGATTTTTCAATACTGATTTCAAATCAGTATTTAAGTTTAGAAGTAAGAGATACCATGCTGAGAAACAAACAGCTTCAGAGAATGGTAAAGGAGGAATTTTACTTAGAATTCTGGTATGTTAATAGTTATGCCTCAGCACACATCTTCTAAAATATTTATTTGGGCATTTCAGTTATTTAAGAGAGAGATCAAAAATGCATTACCAGACAGTGTGACCAAAGTGGACTTAAGTAAGGGACTGGTGTATGGGGAATAAAACCGTAATTATAGGGTTGTGAACAGCAAAATATTGTATGATAAAGTTTGTTTAGGTAATTACCACAGAGATGGTTATCTTTAGAATATCATGCATGTGATTTAGTTTTCTAGCACTTTCTTCCACAGAGTGAAAATGTTTTAGAGAGGGGACTCAAGAATCAGTTACCCCACTTTACAGAGGTGGATCAAGGGAGAACTGCAAGATAACAGGTTAACTTTCTTAGAGTCTTGATGCATCTCGTTGTTCTTCTATTGTTCAGTCTCCAAAACATCTATATTACCAAATAAACCTAGACTAGGAGGTGTTCCCTGACCCTGAGACCACATGGCATGAAGCACTTTACTGACCCTTAGTTATCTTCTGAGCTTCTGAGCCACAAGAAAGTATTTTTTGTGATTTAGCCTTTTCAAGTCAGTGTCTGCAGTAGCCCGTGGGCTTGTTCACAGTGCAGCAGGAGATGTTTTGGTAGTGTGAGAGCCTACAAAGGTCAGAGTGCTGACCCTGGTAGCACCTCATCTCTGTGTCCTGTGTGGCAGGGGCATTACTTGGCACTAGTCAGGGTAGCATGCTGGGATCTCATCAAGGTAGCAGTGCTTCCTTTTGCTGCCTGGCCACTCTTTTTCCTAGCAGGATAAAGATAGTCTTGGAGACTGTGCTGGCCTTGTTGCAGAAGGTCTGCAGGACTGGAGCCTGACAAGCACGGTTTTACATGGTGTCCCATCAGCATCAAAGCTGCCTTCACCAGATGTGGTGAGGCTGGGAGGACAGGAGGAGCTCCAGGCACCTCATTTCCCCTGAGATTTTGCTATGGGCTTTATTAGCACTCCCTGTCTGTGTTCTGTTTTCCTTCTTGCAGATGTTGTGTTCTAGGTTTTGCATTTGCCGGTTGAATTTTGTATCAGTGGGTTTCAGTAAGCTGTCCAGTTCAGAGTTGTGGTATTTTGGTGCTAATAATCAAGAGATTTTCATTGGAATTACTTAGATGGCCATATTGATGTGTGTTTTTCCTGTCACTTAAGCAGCAGTGTCTCAGGTTCTCTTTACGCTGGCAAGCATTAGGACTGCCTTTGAAAAAAAGGGCTCTGCCCTTTTCATGTCTTGGCTGTTTGGTTCTGGCATTGTGCCAGCTTCCTTCTGATGCTTATGCAAACATTTGCATAGTGATCCAGTTCAGGGATGTGATGGACCCTGAAACTAACCTCCCACAACAAAAAAAGCTGGTATTAATCTGGATCGATGCTTTGTTCTGCTTCACTGTTTGTGTTAGTGTAGAGATTAAAGCAGTCTGGGAGTAAGAGTGGAGTGGTTAGGGAAGCGAGGGAGGGTGCAGTGCCAGTTATTGCCAGTTTGAGGTAAGAGTACAAAGTGGAGCTTGAATCCATCAAATTGCAAATTTCCCATCGGAGTCAGTCTTCAGTTTAGATTTTCCTCTATGCAACCTTTTCTGCAGAACTGCAGAGAGGTGTGAAATGCGTGCTGTGTTGGGATTGTACCCCCTGTCTTCAGTTCTGTCTGAAACGTGGGTTTGTTTCAATATTAATATAATTTGAAAAGGCAATACCTGATCTTCTCCAGCATTCTAATTTAGTAACTCAGTGAGATGGTTCTTGAGGTGATATATATAATCCCAAGTAAAGCTGCTGAATTGAAGTGTTAGGACCTCTGGCAGGTTTTGCACAGGTGGAAATCCCTTTTCTGAATACTTTTTCTTCAAAGTTAATTATTAAATACCTCTTTCTAGCAGTTGCTGTTATTCTAACAGCAAACTTTTCTCACAGTCTGGTTAATGGCATTACTCAACCTGTAACAATGCTGACTCTGTATCTGAGATATTCCCGCAGGTACATTCTGAACTCATCTGACAATAGCCCTCTAGAGGACTTCTTCCCACAGGCAACAGGACTGTTATTGTGCAAATGAATGTTTATATAAAAATAGATTGTTCTTATCATGATTAGGAGCCAATGACCCTTGAATTCGAAACCCTGCTTTGAGATCTAGCCTTGTTGGCATTAGGCAAGACATTTGATGTGTGTGCCTCAGCTATAGGTTAGAGAGAGAATTAATAACTATTGTGGTTAGTCCAAAATGGCCCCTTGTCTGAAACCCTAGCCCACATTCACATCGTAACAAAACCAAAATCTTAGAGAACATTAAAGGATTGCATCCTTTAATGTTCTCTAATGTGTTTTCCCTACCCAAAATTACTCTCGGTTAGGGGTGTCTTGCCATATGTTAGTCTTGCCCACTGCAGAAACCCAGGGGAGCCTTCGCCACAGCTGCAGCGTCGCTCTGCTCCCATTGGATAACCTCTTGCTGTGGCGATAGCCGGAGAAGCGCCGCAGAGCAGCAGGATCTCTGTGCATGTTGCTATTCACTTTTTGGTCATGTCAGGCTTATATTGACTGTTGCATTTGCTCCAGGTGAACTGGACAAACACACCTGCCCTTGCTGTATTTGCTGGTGTAGGGTACAAGAGGGAAGGCACTTTGTATGGGACAGATCCTTTAAAATAGGTTTTTGTGTATTGTGTATCATTACGTTTCATATTTGCCAATATAAAACTAGATAGGAGGGTTCCTTACATTGCAGGATAAAAAAAATAAATTGTGCATACCCATAATAAAGTTAAAGATTTAAAAACATGATTTTAAACTAGCAGGCAAGTTAGTGGTGTATTTTATAACACACCTGTATTTAATGATGATATCTTGTCCACTGTGTGCATACCAATATTTTAATCTTTTTTGTAACTACCAATTTTTTTATTATTGAAGATAGTTAAAAATAAATTTAAACATATATATATATATTTAAGAAATTATTTTCATATGATGCTTAAAAAACATAAGGCTCAAAAAAACCTGGATCAGTCTGTCACTGCTCTTGCTTTTTTTCCCTTGCCCTGTCAGTTCGTACTCACTGGAACACACTGTTTGGATAGAGCGAGCGAGCAAGCTCTGCAAGTTGAATTTCTTGCCTTTTGATAATCTGTGCACTGTTTCAATTCCAGTCCTTTACAATGCTCTCTTAGTGTTTGGTGGTGTTTGTTCTAGTGTGTGTGGGTGTCCTGTATGGTGTGTGGGGTTGTGTTGTTTTTTTCTTTTTTTTTTGCTTGTTTGTTTGTTTTGTTGTTTTGTTTTTTTTTTTTTTTAAGAAAAAGGCAGTTAGATGGTTAGGCTTTTTCGCCCATGGTGTTTTTTAATTTATTCATAGGCGGTTTTCAACTCTTTTTAGTGATAAGGTGAAAAAAAAATTGCAGGATAAGAAATTCCTGTAGTTTTTGTGAAAGTTGCTCAGGAAACAAAAAAATCTGAGTTCAACTTAGTTTTTCTGGCCTGTTGATCTGAGAAACATAACCTGACAACAGCCATAGAACCAGAGTAAACACCGTGGTGCACCTGCAGACCTAAAGGGCAAGGTGCTGAGGTAAAAGTGCAATAATAAGGATAAGCATATAGTCATCCTTTTATTCTTTCATCTTCCAGCTGTTTTACAGTCTTCCTGTGTCAGAAGTGGCGTTTAACCAGCTGGAGCTTTTGCTTACTTTCTTTGGCCAGTGGTTAGGGAATGTGCAGGGGCCAAGGAAGGAGAGTACCAGATATAGGGTTTGAAAATGCGGAGAGAGTACCTAAGGTGGAGCAAAGATAGTTGTGGTGGTAGTTTCAATTGTGAGTTTACTTCCAAAATCACTGGAAGTCTGATTTTATTTGTTTATAGAGAAACTTCTTTACTCAGCTCTTCTCTGTACCAAAAAGCAGCCACTGGATGTTTCACAGTGCTATAAAATATAATCAGCTTAATTATTGAAAATTTTTAATTATCTGTTGCATTTTTAAGAAAGTGAAAGAAGGCATTTCAGGCAATTCCTGTCAACAAAAAATAAAAACTGATCTGTGTTTAGTTGTATAACATCCTTTTGAACCAATGAATTGCCAGCTGGGAAATAGGAACCTGGGATGCTATAGTCTCTTCTGCTCCACAAGCCTAGGTAAGCAGGCAACCTGCCTTACTTTTCCTGAGGTAATAGTTTTGGTTGTGGAAAAATCTTTGGAATATCCTGGACAAAACTGAAACAGTTCCTAAAAGAAAACAACTCTGCTATGGGAGCCATGATAGTGAGCATCTCTGGTGAACAAATGGTGGTATCTTTCATTTCTATGCAATTTAAGAACCAACCAACCACTTTGTCCTGAAATATGACTTGTGCCTTATTGATGAGTTCCACGGAGTTCCTTGTCCCACTATTTATTAAACTTAAGTGCTTGAACTTTGGTTCTTCACGTTGTGATTTCCTATTGTTATTCCATAATGAGATATTTCTGGGTAGTTTTTGCATGAAAGATCAACTTGACAAAACATTGGGAAGTTTTTTTTTCCAAATTCAACTCTTGATTTGCATGTGATATAATTATGGTTTCCTGCTTTCTGTCAGAAGAGCTGAATCCATTGCCCTGGAATATTTTGCACTTTGAAATGTCTTTAGGGGTGGAAAAATGGTGTGGTGGACTTTTTACTTGCACTCACTGGCCAATACCTCCTACGTTCTTACATACTGGGTATCGACCTACTACATTTTGGCTTCATGTAATTTAACATTGATAGATAAATAAGGAAGCTGTGAAAATGTTTATGCCTTTTATTGACTTAAGGTGCTTTGGAGAGCAGCATTAATCTACAGTTCAGTGAAGCAGTAAGAAAATGAAATACTCCCTCAAGAGTTTTCTTTTGTAAATAGATCCTTGCATTAAGCCGCTGTGAACTGGCGTGCTTTCAGATTTTTGAATGCATTGTTTTTGTCTTCATTAGTAATTATAGCTGAGGGTAATAACACTGGAATTGTCCTTCATCAGAAATAACAATAAGACTTGATGATGTGGGTATGTGATGTGCTTTGGAAATGCTTGCCCTTGATCTCGAGCTTTAGTCGTGCCTCTCCACTGTCTGTCCTCTGGTATGCAAACACTGGCACCAACATATGGTCACCTTAAAATGCTAAATCAGAGCAGTAGCTTTTTATGCCCGCTTTGTAGTCATTGTGATATAAGTGGCTGAGCAATGGAAAGGAATGGGTAATCTGGTTGTGATATTTAGTTGGCTCAAACTAAATTGTGAAATACAGTGGTAAAAAAAAATGTTCCCGTGGTCGCTGCTGTGGTTTGACTGTACTTTGGGGCACTCAACTGTGAGCCCATTACAGAAAATGTATATTTGGATATCTCAGTACAGTCACCTGGTGTATTAGTGACCTTGGGAGAGTCACCTCAACCTTCTGTGCTTTATTTATTCTTTAATGTCTGGGGTTTTTCTTTTTAAAATTGATAGTTGTTTGTGGGTTGGTGGTTTGTGGTTTGGGGTTTTTTTTTTTTTGCATTTAACTGAGAACTTTTTTATTAAAAAGTAGAGAAGTTGTCTTGAGGCTTCTTATGGGAAATGTGAAAAGCAATGTTTAAATTTCTCTGGCTTCTGAAAACTGAAAAAAATATATTGTTGTTAAACACTTCAACATTTATGGTGGTATTTTCATTTTTTCCCAGTAGATATTTCTTCCTCATTTTTCCATAGAAAAATAATTATTGTTTCCTAGAGAAGCTTTTAGTTTGTGGGGCAAAATCGTCTTCCATTTCTGTAGTTGAAAAAATGCAGATGGAAAATGTCCTGCTGTTCTTACTGTAACACTTTTGAATACAAATGTCCTTACTTTGGAATAAACATTACTTTTAGTTTAGCCTTATCTATGCCACAGATTAAAAATGTTTCTAAAGTCTGAATTTGAGATTTTTGTAGTGTTGATATTAAAATATATTGTATGATTCACAAAGCAGCATCTGCATCTGCTTGGCGCCCTGGAGCGTTTTTTTTTTTTTTTTTTTTTTT